>OVBA01001255.1:0-46813 GCA_900406435.1 Lepidium aucheri
CTCTATGAATACCTTTATAATAATTTAAAATATTTTCTAATTAATTGATATATGTATATATTTTAGGATGAGAACAAAATATTCCCAGAACGCTCTAGTAGAAACAAAATAGCTCATGTGGGACCCGGGGCCCACAAGGTGGGACCAGTACAAAAAAAATGTGTGTTCTATCGATAATGTATAATAGAGCGAAATTAAATATATCTTAAAACCTAAATAAATACGGGTCTAAAAATTAAGTTATAAACGAGTCTGAAACATAAATGAACATGAGTCAAAATATAAATAACACGAGTCATAAAATTTTATATGTAAAACTAATGCATCAAAACTTAAGTAAACAGAAATAAAAAACATATTTTGTGCACAACATGTATTGGTGATCAATATAAATTTATTTTTAATATATCAAATATATATATATAATTAAGTAATTAATAAATTTACACATACAAATCAAACTATAAAATAAATAAATAAAACAAACAAATATTACCTAACCCGTGCATAACACGGGACATCATCTAGTTAATATAGATTTTGAGAGTTCCGACCCAAAAAAATACAAATTTTGAATGTAGTTCTAAATTGAATAACCAGTTTCGAAACACATAACTAAATTATCCTATTTTAAATTTATACTTATAAACTATTTGTTTTTGGTATGTGACATTTGGTCTAGTGACAGATGGTAATAAGTCCACTAAAGACATGTATACTTTTACATCCAGAAATCGACTCCAACTGCCTATATTATATAGAAACTTGGTTAATGGGTTGATTAGTAAGGATCAATATTAACAAAAAAAAAAATTATTTGTTTTGTGGGAAGTCTATGTGTTAAATATCTGTCTCTACAGTTTTTCTAGTAGAGTTTAACAGCAAGAAATAGTATTACTCCACAAAATATTCAGCGTTTGAAAATTTAAGTTATGAATCGAATTAAAAATCATTCTTCAACCCATAAAATAATTTTCTATTTGGTAATTTTTTAAAGGGATCTTATCCGACATGGTGACCTTAGAAGTAATATTGAATTAGCCATGAGTGGCCATTTTTACGTTGTTATTTTTTTTTAAAGGCCGTTTTTATTTTATCAAATATTGATATAGTTGTATATTTTTAAGTAACTAAGTTGATATATCATATAATATATAGTTTTAGCAGACTAATAATTATTATTTTGGAATCTTCTCGTCCGACAGATTGAACATATTTTGTATCAAAAACGATAACCTTAAGTTGACTTCTAACTTATTCAATTAGTTGCTAAATTTACGTGGATGAGGAATGTTTCAACAGATATATTGATGTGACTAAGCTGTAACAAACAGACAAAATAGAAATACACGATTTTGTATGAGTAATCCAAATACACGATTTTGATCAAAATTATAATTTTTGGTAAATTGGTCAAGAAAAGAAATTTTGATTACGATTCACAAGAACATGGTTTCTGAGTCTAAGCATGAGTCACTGACTCATCTAAAGGTGTTGAATTCAGCTTGATTCGAGACAAAAGCACTCTGAATTCATATGAGTGACGTAGAGTTTGCTTTGGATATACACAGAAACTAGTGAATTATACCGATCAAAGTGTTTTAGAAAAAGACAAAAGAAAGTTTAAGACTCGTACAGGTAGGTTATGACAAACTTGTGAATATTATTCTGTAGAAATCTAATTCTTCTACAATTATAAAATGTGTTTAGGTTATAGTTTAGAGTTGAACAATGAAAATAAATCATATTAATATGAGAAATAGACAATTGGGGGATGTGGTTGACATATTATTGATTAGTTCACATGTCACATTAGATATGTACGAATGTACTTCGCTGACTTTTCTTCCACCTGCTGTTAATAAACGTCACATTGCGAACGGCGTCGTTTTGATCGAACTGTGACTGTAACTCTTGTTGATTTCGAAATCATAAAATGATCAATGTATTATCCAAAACCATTTGTTTTGTTCTGACCAAAAAAAATAAACAACTGTTTTGTTGTTTAGAACGACTTCGCATTGTTCTCTGTTAAAATATTAGCACAAAAGTGTTTTTGGTAACCTTAATTTTTGTTACATGTCTTATATTGAGTTAATTTTTTTGTGGGGCTATGCTAGCAATTAAAATTCTAAAGAGTTGTTGATGCTCTGAATAAGTTCTAACCCAAGATCAATAATATACCAGTAGAAAACTTTTTGGACCAGTGAAATTGTACTGTATTTATCGAATATTATTGTGTGATTCTTCGAGTTTTATCATTGTATTTATACATAACTTTGCCGTCATATTCAATTGATTGAGTCCGACTTTCCTTTTATTGCTTCATCCCGTGATTTACTCAACCCGTTAATTTCGTGATTGATTCTGCTCATTCAATCAGCTCATCAATTCCATATTTCTCGCTAATTATCCCGATTGTTAATTCAACTCGTCTAACTTCACCTCGTGCGCCGCGCATCACTGCCCTATTCCTTGACCGAATTTCTAAATGGATTTTATCTTAATCTTGGTGGGCTTGCTCTTACTTGGGTATCAATAAAAGCATAAAAATATTCAAATTGCACATTACTCAATACGATCTCCAAAAAATAATGCTATGGTATTTTAATCTGGCATCAAATTGTACTTCCTTTTCGTATACGAAGTACAACCTAGTTCAAGTCAGTCGATTTTTTTTTTAAAATGTCTTTATTGGTTAGATCAGGAGTTGATAAAAATCAATTTGTAGTTTTAAAATGTGGCCAACTATTGAAATATTCAATCTTTTTATATAATTGCAATAAAATAATATATCCTTCTGTTTATAGTTTGAATATATTAATGAGAAGCTACTAATGATAGTTAGAAATTAGAATCAACTCTTTTAAAATTTATATTGAATTTGAAACTACGGCGTTAACGTTGATGACAATTATTAAAATAATTGGCAAGTGGCTTTGCACACAAAGTTGATGCTTCTTTTTTAAAAGAAAATTTTGGTAGCCGCGCGTATACTATACAAACACATGCCACACATGTATTGGAATTTGGGTGTTTAAGTCATAAGATCAAATATATATTTCATGAATAAATTTAAATTATCATCTCAATATCCAATAATGCTGCAAGAGTAGTTTAAAGTCAATGGAATTATTTAGTGATTAGATGAGAAGTTGTCGATTATTCATATGATATGAGTATTACTATTTAGAAGATGAGCGATATATATGTATATATATATATATATATATATTTCTTATACTAGATGATGTCCCGTGCTATGCACAGGTTATATAATATTTGTTTGTTTTAATTATTTATTTTATGGTTTGATTTGTTTGTTTTAATTATTTATTTTATGGTTTGATTTGTATGTATAAGTTTATTAATTAATTAACTATATATATATATATATATGATATATTAAAAATAAATTTATAGTCATCACCGGTGTTACACACGAAATATATATTTTTATCTCTGTTTACTTAAATTTCAATATATTACAATTTTGAATATAAATTTTTTTGGCTTGTGCCATTTACCTTTTGACTCATCCTCATTTATGTTTTTAATTAACATCATTTATAACTTAAATTTTTTTATTCGTATTTGTTTAGGATTTTGAACCGGTATTTATTTAGGCTTTAAGATATATGTTTAATTTTGTAGTGTTATACATTATCAATAGAGTTTTAAAATTGTATTCATTTAAATTTATAGATCCATGTGTATTTTTGTTTTATAGTACAGATTTGACACATATGTTTATTTATTAATATTTTAATCAATTCAGCAAGTATATACTAATGTAAATGTATGTATAGTCATCTAATTAATATGTAGTTGTAGATTAACAAAATCAATATTTATTATAACTAATATAATTTTTAGTTTCTGAAAACTTAAAAGTTGATATCATTAGTTTATTTAGTTTTTATAAATGTTGATAGCATTAGTTATTTCGTTTTGTTATGATATAATTAAAAGATATATTTATTTATATCTTCTATATATAAGTAATATTTTTTGAAAAAATTGATTTTTTCCTGCATATTTATATTGAGATTATAGATTTTTCCGTTTTAATGTCTTATATCTTATTTTTTAATATTAATACTTATATTCATATATATATATATATTCATATTCTAATAAACGTATTTACTAAAATTTTGATTTTGATTGTATATAAAATTTATAAAATATAATGTCTTTTAAATATAACAAATATTATTATTTTCTAATAATTAATACTTAAGTTCAGAAATAATATTTTATAAAACAATATTACGTATAAGATAGATATATTTAAGTCATCTTTCAAGTAATTCAGGGTAATCAACCAATTTTAATCCAAACATATAATTTGGTAGAGGAATTGTTGGCTTAATTGTGTAAATGAAAGAGACCTTGAAGTTATGAGTAGAATTACGGTATGCTTCAGTTGTAGGAGAAACTTGTAGGTTTGTAATGATTTTAGTATTTCATTGTTCAAGAAGTTTTTTGAATTTAGAAACTAATTCATTCTTCACATTACCGTGAATTTTATCACCCTAAAATATATACATATATATATATATCAATTAATTAGAAAATTTTCAAACTAATATAAAGGTATTCATATAAATAAATTATTAACAATGTACCTTAAAATCAGAAAGAACCATATCAACCATTTGAACATGTTCTTTAGTGTATATTTTCTAGAGTTTTAGAATTTTAACATTAATCTTTCACGTTTATCTGTTGGGTTTCAACGAAAAAATTTCAGATAAATACATGATGAAGAAAAACAAAAATTGAGAGAAAAAAAGTGTGAAAATCTTTGGTGTTGTTAAAATAGTCCCGAAATGTTTTCTATATAGACCTCAATTGAAAATTTGTTCTATTGGAATTAGGAATATCATTTGTTTGATTTTCCTTAATATAAGGTATTTGGATTTGGATTAGGAATATATCAATAAAATAATTTTTTTGTTATTTTCTATTGTGTTGACCAATAACATTTAAATGAAGGTTCATATCAAAATCAAAACAAAAGATTTATTTTTAAACTAACAAAAATCAAATCTTAATTGGTTAAAGATTTTTTTAAAACCAATGAACATCAAATTTTAATTGGTTAGAAATTTTTTTTAAAACCAACAAAACTAAAATTTTAATTGGTTAAAGTTTCTTTTTTTAACAAAAAAATTTCAAATCTTAATTGGTAAGAAATTCTTTTTTAAATTAAAAGAAATCAAATCTTAATAGGTTGAAGTTTCTTTTTAAATTGTATTTTTTATTGAAATCCTTAAAAAAAAAAATTCGTTTTAAAAAATAATCTTATTTAAATAAAAAGATAAATTAATTAGTTTAAACAAATTAACCAATCAAGACAAATCAAGAGACTTTAAATCTCTATTATATTATTACAAATATACAGAAAATCTTATTCATTCGATTTTTTATAATAGAAATAAGGTATTTGGCTAATTATTGAATTAAATATAAGATATTTTGTTAATTATTGAAATAATATTATTAACATAATTTAACAAACAAAATCTGTTTAATTAAGGATCTTATCATAATATTAACAAACTTATTTTTTAAAATAACTATAATTAACAAAATCATATTAAAGTTCAAAATACAACCAATCAAATTAAGGTTCAACAATATGATCAAATCATAAACACAATCTCTACTGACAAAATAAAAAAATTTATTGCAACAAAAAGATAAAGATAAGACCAAATCATATGACAAATAATTTAAACAAATGTTATTCAGACAAACTAATTAGTTAAAATAAATCGATCAATCAAAACAAATCTAAAATTTAAAACCTTTATTGTTTTATTACAAAAGTACAGAAAATTTTATTATTACGCATTTATTATATTTTTTCATTTTTTCTCTTCTCTTGCCTAATAGCATTGAATGTTTAAATTTTTATTTATCAAAATATAAGCAAATTAATTGGTTAAATTTTGATTCCAAACAAAATTATTTGAAATTAGTTAAACAATCGATCATTAATATGTATATATATATATTCATTAATCAATTATTAATCTGTATTTATTTAGAATTTTTATTTTTAAAAGTCTAAACAAATTAATTGGTTAAATATTAATTCCAAACAAATTTATTTGAAACTGGTTAAATAATCGATTATTAATCTATATTTACCTGAAAATTTTATTTATTGAAATTTTAACAAATTAATTGGTTAAATATTGATTCCAAAATAAACTTACTTGGAATTTGTTAAATAATCGATCATTATTCTATATTTATTTGTATTGGTTAAACAATTAGTTAATATAAGGTATTTGGTTAATCATGAAATTAAAGTTCTTATCATAATTTAACAAACGAAATTTGTTTGATTAAGGATCTTATCATAATCTTAATAAAATGTAGTGCCATAAAAAGACAAAGATACAATTGAATCATGTGATATATTATATAAACAAATTTTATTCAAAAAAATTAGTTAACTAATACAAATCGACTAATCATGGATTTTAATCTCTATTATACTATAATAAATTATACGAATAATTCAACGCTACAGTTTTATTATAATAGAGACTATAAAATATATAAATAAATAAGAGATATTATTAGAGAAAAATCTTTTAGAGCTCCTCGATTTTTTCTCTCAGGTCCGATTATCGAAGCAACATCTACACCTCAGTTTTCCGGCAGCGGCGGAGCTTTAGCTCGCCGGCGTCGGACTTTGTTTCTTCTTACTGCTTTTCTGGTCCTTATCCTCTCCCCCTTGACCTAGGCTTGCTCACTGGTGGTGAAATGAAATCCCGTGATCTGGCAGATCTTTTGGTGATCCCTAACAACCTCCATGCAAATCTAGTGGTTTCTTTTTTATTTCTCTTTAGCTCCTATCCTTATCCGGTGACTTATCACCGAGAACACTTCCCTTCTATCCGCAACTCTCAAGCCTGGCCGTTCTGCTTGAAGAAGACTTTTGCCGGCGGCTACTCGGCGATGTCAGCTGCTTGATCTCTCCACATATCAGTTTCTCGACAGATGAGGTTCACTTGGACCTTCCTCTCTCCAGATCTGGCAAGTAGGAGTGTGTTCATTGGCTCTGTTTGTTCACCCTCGTTTCTCCGATGAGAACTGGTGCTTTGGAGTAGCAAATTTGAGATGTTATCTCTTTGGGTCTCTCTGACCACAGTTGCTTATGGTTTCAATCTTGGCTTTGTTATCCAGGCGAAGGCAAAGAAGTCGTCAGACCGGCATATCTGAGTAACATCAAATCGGAATTGGTTCAAGTTCAGGTTGGCGGCGGCCAACCTCTTCTCCATTAGGGCGAATCCCCTTTCCAAACTGTGTGGGCCTGTTTGTTTAGTTGGGCCGTCTAGTTGGGCTTTAATGATTTCAAGGTATCTTTTATTTTACTCTCTAATAATTTATTTTATTTGGGCCTGTGAGGAGTGGGCCGAGTCTATGAATAGTAGGGAGTTTAATAGCAGATACTTATTGATTTTAAGATCAATGCACTGTCTAGTTCTTTTTAGAAGGATATTACACTCAAATCTCTTCCTCGGCTGGACGAGAGTCACGTTCCACCATCTCTCAGGTCTGAGGATGTATTCAAAGCTCAAAATTGTTGTGAGCTCAATTGTGCGTTCGACCGTCTTTATGACTACTGAACATTGAGTAAACTCGAATTCATGTAAACTCAAGATCACATCTCCACTATCGATCCAAGGAATCCATAGCATTTGAGATTTCTCTGCCTGGATTTGCTTATTGCTTATGTTTATCTTTGGGTTGTTGTATTGTACTTTGCTTTGTAAAATGATTTATCTATTCTAATGGAAGAAGTTTAGTGACAAAAAAAAATACAAATAAATAAAATATTAAGAACATACCTTAGAATCACAAAGATCCATATCAATGGTTTGATCAAATTCTCTAGTATATACTTTCGAGAGCCTTAAAATCTTAACATTAATTCTCCAATTTTCTTTGCAGGGTTTCAATAAAGAAATTTCTGAGAAAGACATGATGATTAAAAGAATCATAAATCGAGAAAAAAGACTTGTCGTTGTGAGAAAAAAATTTTGAATCGTTTGAGGATTGTGATAATTGTCCTACGGTGGGTCGAGTCTTAAATAGATGTTGTTTATGAGTTTTCCTATTAGGATTAGGGGGATGTTTTTAATAGATGTCGATTAGGATTAGGAATATAATTATTCAAGAGATTAAAATTATAATAGAATAATTTCAAAGATAATCTCAAAGTAGGCGAGATAATCTCAAAATAGGAGAGATAATCTCAAAGTATGCGAGATGTGATAATAATAATCATAATATAATTAATTAATTATATTTAATCAAGATAATAATTATTAATTAATTAGTTATATAATCTAAGATAATCTCAAAGCAGGCGAGATGTGATAATAATAATCAGAATATAATTAATTAATTAATATCTAGATAATAATAATTAATTAATTAGTTATAGAATCTTATCAGAATATAGTTGTCTGACAAATATTAACCTAGTCCAAAACAGACAATATAACAGAATATTTAAGTTAATGCTACGTTTTTATTATATAAAAGATACTTGAGAGGAGACATTTTTATATTAGATTTTAGTTGGTTTGTTATTTATTGCACGATAAAATTAGTCTATGATTGGACTGAACGATCTCAACTATTTATTATTTTATCTATTTTAAAATCTTAATAATTGAATTTAAAAAATTTAACAACCTTCCATCGAATATAGTCAAATATACTTTTATTTATTTACTTACTTTTATATTAGTTTGGAAATTGAAAAGATATATATGCTCTAAAAATAATTCTACCTTTGATTTTTTTTTAAATAAGTTTTTGTTAATCCTAGAGATACAATCGATTTAGTATTAATCTTGTTTTGAATATATTTGATCTATATAACACTTTGGAGTCAATACCAATTAAAAACATCAAGTATTATACTTTTAGGCATTAAGTATTTGAGTCGGTTACTGGTAAATTCTATTGGGGTTCGAATCTTTCATGATGTAATTTTTATACCTATTTTAAACTCGCATATATATATATATATATATCAGTGGGGTCGAGTCGATTCTGTTAAGTCCTATTCAGTATGTCTACATGTATTCAGGTTAATCGGATATCCAATCGAATAAGTTTAAGTTTATATAAATTTTAAAAGCGAATTGATAGATTTTATCAATGAATTAACATTTAAAATAAATTTAAAACTACATAACAAAAACAATATTCTAAAATATTAACACGTTTAGAATTCTAAATAGAAAAATAATCAAATCTCACGCGATAGGACAATTCTAATATATATAAACTTTAGTTCAAAATAGCAATACACTATAACTAGTAACTTCAAATTTAAAAACTGATATACTTGTTCAAATAGGCAAAACTAGGGATATTATGGTGGGTAAAAATGTCCACTCCGACCCAAACTTAGTTTAAGCATGTGTATAAAAAATCCAGATTTAAAAAATCCAGAAAAAACCTTGGAGATTTTGGATAACCCAGATAAAACTCATCAGATTATGGGTTATCCATGGATAGCCACGCGGACCCGAGTTTAATTATTTTTACAAAAATAATTAGTTTCATTATTATTTCATCTTTTTTATCTTTCCTTTTTCTACTTTCTCCTCTCTTTTTTTACATTATCTTCTCTTTTTTTATATTCTCCCTTTTTTACTCTCTCTCCTCTTTTTTTCTTTCATTTTTTACTCTCTATTTTTTTATACATTTTTACTCTCTCTATTTTTTTCTCTCTACTCTTTTACGCTCTCTCATCTATTTTCTTCTCTTTCCTCTTTTTTACACTCTATCATCTTTTTTTCTCTCTCATTTTTTTTCTTCCTTTCTTCTTTTTACTCTCTGCTCTTATTTACTCTCCATCATCTTTTTTACTCTTTCCTCTTTTTTACTTTTTTCTTTTTTTTTACATTTTCTTCTCGTTTTTGTTCTTTCCTTTTTTCTACTCTCGCTTTTCTTTTTTTTTTCCTCTTTTTTTTCTTTCCTCTTTTTTTTCTTTCCTCTTTTTTACTCTCTATTCTTATTTTCTCTATTTTTTTACTCTCTCCTTTTATTCTCTCTAATTTTTTTTCTTCTCTTTGCTTTCTTTTTTTTCTCTCTCTCCCATCCTTTTTTCTTCTCTCTCCACTTTTTTTCTCTCTCCTCTATTTTATTCTTTCCTCATTTTTTCTTATCTCTTTTCTTTTTTGTACTATCTCCTCTTTTCCTCTCTCTCTTTTTATCTCTCTTTTTTACTTTTTCTCCTCTATTTTTTTCTCTCCTCTTTTTTTTTCTCTCATGTTTTTGTATCATAAATAAACATCATTTTCAATTTTAATTAGTAAAACAATATTATTAACTTAAAAAATTATTAAGAAAAACCAAGTAGGTACTCATTACCCAATAGGGTAAACTTATATAAGACTTTAGAATCATTGGTACCAAAGTCATTGGTACCCAACCTGTTTTAAGCACAATCTTTTCTGGGCTTAAAATTTGACTAAAAACCTGTATTTGTGTGGGTCATGGATACCTACTAGACTTAAAGTCTATTTTAACATCCCTAGGCAAACAACAGGATAAACAATGATTATGACAATCTGTAACAAAAAACAATAATTTGTTCAACAAATAGATCATCATTTATTCTTTGTATCTATTTGTTGAATCTTCTAAATATAATTCTCATTTCAATTATTAGTTTACGCATTAACAAGAACATCTTAAATATCTCAAGAAATGTTTGAGTTCCACAAAATCAAAATAGGGCAAAAAACTTCAAGTGGTATTATGCGCATATAGGTAGACGCCACAAAGCTCCACTAGGAAAACTTTCTTCTCCTCTCTTTTGGTTTGGAAGCAATTGTGCCAATAGAAGTATCACTCTCTAGCATAACGAGAAAGTTAAAGTACGACATTGAGCTACTAGATAACAAGATGTTGGAAGACAACATGAACTTCCTAGATAAAAGAAGAGATCGTGTCATGGTCACAATGCAGAACTATCAACAAATCACTACGAGACATTATAACTCTAAGGTAAAGAAAATGAGGTTTGAAGTTGGAGAACTAGTACTAAGGAAAGTATATAAAAATACGAAAGAGCTCAATGCTGGAAAACTCACAGCTAACTAGGAAGGACCCTACCACATCACTAAAGTTGTCCGCAATGGGGTAATTAAATTAGAAGACCCAGAAACAGAAAAACATGTGATCAACACTTGGAATTCTGTACAATTAAAGAAGTTTTATGCCTAAATAAGAAAACCAAAAAATAAGGAAGCAGAAGAATGATATATGTCAACAATCGAACTATATGTAAGGCTTGATCCTTTTGGGGTATGTAGGCAGTTCATTTTTGCAAGTTCATCTATATTTTAAAAATAATTCTTAATCTAAGGTCCAAGTAGGCGCGATAAAAAAAACAGGCAAGGTCCAAACAGTAGAATCCTCTGGAATTGATACCGCAAAGGTAAGATCTGGGACCTCAATGTTCTTCGCACCATCGGAAGCGGGAACAGGGAAACAATCACCAGCAAAAGGACCTTAAGGAGTTAAGGGGTGAGATGACATTTCAGCCGCGTTATCGATTGTGTTGTTCAGCTCTTCAATAACTAGCTTGGAGGTCTCAAGCTCGTCAAGAACAGCTTTCTCTGTGGCTAAACAACTCTCGAGCCTAGCATGCTCCAAAACAAGGTTAATGGACCCGCCCTGAATATTGTTCAAATACTAGAGGTACCTAGACTCACACTCATCTACCGCCATCCTCCTTTCTTACTTGGCTTTGAAAGAATTAAAAAGATCAAAGTAGGATGTCTTCCTCTGAGCAGCCTCTGCAACAAGCTGCCTTTCCTAGCATCAAAGGCCTTATTTTCACCCATAGCAGACCAAGTAGACCTATCCAACATGGCCACTTTCATCTCGGACTGACATAGAAGCTCTTTGGTACGCCCCAGCTCCTCCTTAGCAGCTCCCAAGTGAGTCTGAATAACAACACTAGATGCGGACCTCACATAGAAGCTTCTCGAATACTTGAAAAAAGTGCACTGCCATCTTGGTATAGGCATTTCTCTCCTTTATTCGTTCAAGAGGAAAAAAGAAAGAGTCCTCTTTTCAGATTACTTAGAAGGCCCTAGCTATTATGGAAGGGTTCCCAAATGCCAAGAATTAATACCATTTCGACGTCAAGCCCCTCGAACCTCTAGTAGAAATTCCTCTAAGAACCAACACCTGATTAGAAGTAGACTCCGAACAGCCTGTCCAAGCCCGCTTAGCAAGCGGCTAACACTAGAAAGAGAACACTCGATCTCTACGGGCTGAGTTGCATCTCTGAAAAGAGGAGGATAAGGCAAATTTACATCATCACATGCACACAAGAAACAAGGTATATTAGTGAAGCGTTTAGAACGGACCTCCTTGCGATGCAATGAGATGTCACTTTCGGTCCAACGGACCTCCTAGGTTAAGTCCATTCAGGTTTTGAGTATTTGGTTTCATTGATTTAGGACCCATTAAGGTATTTTTAGTTTTTGGGTTGGGTTCGGTTTAGGTATATATCGGGTTGGGGTTTAGGTATTTTATTTAAAAATGTATAAAAATCCAAAGTTAGTAAAGATTTAACAAAAAGAAATATAAAAGCCCTAAATTTAATAAGATAACATCGGGTATCCATTCGATTCTCAATTCGAGTTTGGTCAGGTTTAAGTTCAGTTTTTTTGGTATATAAGTTAGGACTAATTCGAGTATTTCCTTAGGTTCAATTTCTCTTGTTCGAGTCGATTTTGGTTTGGGTTTCGAGTATCAGGTTTTATACTCAGGGCTAGTCTCACCTGCATGGTTGCACATGATCACGAGACATAAGTTTAGTATGGAATGAGGACCCATATGCACCTTCAGCTCTTTTGAAAGAGTAAAAAGAACCAACACCTGAAAATGAGCGACATATACATCTGTCCTGAAGCGATACGAAGCTCCCATAAGAGTAAAATAAAGCACTCGGGAATAGGAAACAAAAGATTTTAGTGGTAAAAGTAAAATATAGAGACGAAAACAAACTGATATGGCTCGGATTCTGGATGAAAACTCAAAAGCTTGATGGAGGAAGGAATGTCGTAACACAACCTAAATCTCTCCAAATTATAGGTTGACATTCTCGAACTCCTTCCCGGGAAGTAGCGAGGAGCATTGAGTAATGAATTTGGCGATATTCTTGCGAACTACAATAGCTTGCGAAATAAAGAAAAATCATTCCATTAAATCCAAAAAGATTATTCCGCACAATAAATATAATATTAATTTCATCAAATCCGGAGAGATGAAGGAAGGAGGACACCAAAAAATCCTAGGGAAATAAGAGAATGTATAAAGAGAGAAGAAGAGTCAAGGAAAAGATCATCGCATCACACAGAGAACCACAAAAATTGAAGTAGCTAGCATCGTATCAAAAAATAACTTGGCCTTCCACATATAGATGATCATTTATTCTTTTTTTGTCAACAATTGGATCGACAAGGTCCGATCCATAGCCTAGCCCACACCTTAAAATCCCTTTTTAATCCTACTAGTGTAGTGGGGAGGAATCGAACCCCAGTGCCCTGAGTCATTAGCTGGATTATCCTAACCACCAGACTGAGAGTAACTCGGCAGATGATCATTTATTCTTTGTATTTGTTTGTTGAGTCTTCTAAATATAATTTTCATTTTGATTCGTCAATATAATCAACAAACAAAGTTTAACCTTTTTTCTATAAAAAAAAAACTCAAACAAATTAACACATACATCATAAGTTCAACATCTTAAACACAATGGTAAAAAAATTTTATATACTAAAGCGAAGGCACTTTCATTTTGAGCGTGTTATAAACCTTAGGATAAATTTAACATATAGTTTGTAACAACCCTTAAAAATAGGCCTAAGATAGATTTTGTTACAGATTTTTATATAAAAATTAAAAACTAATAAAAATTTAAAAAACAAAAAAGAACAAAATTTATATAAATATATCATTTACAAAATCGGTTCTTGATTTGGTTCTGGTTTGGGTTTAAACTCGATTTTACGAGTACACAGATTTAAGACCTATTTATGGTATTTTTTGGGTTTGGTTTCTCTAATTCGGTATTTCGGTTCTTTTGATTTAAGACTTACTAAGATATTTTTATCTTTTGGATATGGTTCGGTTCGGTATATATCGAATTCAGGTTTAGAGGTATTTTTATATAAAATTTTATAACTAAAAACAATAATAATAAAAACTCTAAAAATCTAAAATTTGGTTCTTGATTTAGTTTTGGTTCGGGTTCGGACTTAACTTTTTGGATATATATGTCTAGAATATATGTGAGTATTTTGTCGGATGGTTCTTCTAATATATATCAATTTTGGTTTGGGTTAGAGTCATTGAATCAACATCTCAAAAACAATATTCTAAAATATCAGCACGGGTCTAACAATCTAAATGAATAAAATTTAAAAACAATCAGATCTCGCGTTATAATACGGGTATAATCCTAGTCTTCTATATTAAAGGGGGAGATACTTTCATTTTAACCGTGTTATAAACTATAGGATAAAATTAACATAAAGTTCATAACAACCCTTAAAAATAGGTTTAAGGTGAGTTTGGTTATAAACTTTTATATAAAAAATTAAAAGTTAACAAAAATTAATTAGAAAAAACTCTAACAATATTTAAATTAAATTAAAATATATCGGGTACAAATTCAATTTTTGATTCAGTTCTAGTTCATATTTAGATTCAATTTTCCGAATACATAGATTTAGCACTTATTATGATATTTTTTCGGGTTTGGTTCTTTAAATTCGGTTTTTGGTTCTTTTAATATAACACTTATTCAGTTATTTTTAGTTTTAGGATTAAGTTCAATTTGGTATAAATCAAGTCCGGATTTGATTTTTTTTATGAAAATCCAAAAAAAATAAAGATTTATTAAAAAATCTAGAATTTAGTTCTTGATTTGGTCCTCGTTCGGTTTTCTTATTATATAGGTTTATGAGCCATTAAATATTTTATCGGATTTGGTTCAGATTTGATTCTTCTAATTGGGATTATTTTGGTTTAGATTCTGGGTCAGTAGAACAACATCTCAAAAATAATGTTCAAAATATAAACATGGATCTAAAAACCAAATGAACATGAGTTAAGAAAACAATCAAATCCCATGTTATAGCGTGAGTATAATCCTAATTTACAGTTAAAAGGAGTTTAGAAAAGGAAGAATTGCAAAAATGCCCCTCAAGGGAGGACATTGTCATCACTGGCCTCATTTTTTGGATATTTTTAAAAAATGCCCCTCATTATGAAAATGACCAAAATACCCTTAAATTATTATTTTTTTATATTTTAAACTTTTTTCCCGCCAAAAAAAATTTTCCGCCAAAAAAAAAAATTTTCCGCCAATTTTTTCTAATTTATGAAAAAAAATTTCCGCCAAAAAGTTTATAAAATATTTTATAAAAAAAAATTTGAGAGAGCTTATAAAATTTTTAAGGCTTTATAAGGGAGTTTATAAATTTTATAAGGTTTTATAAGAGACCTTATAAAATATATAAGACTTTATGATAGAGCTTATATAATTTATAAGGTTTTGTAAGATAACTTATAAAATTTATGATAGAGCTTATATAATTTATAAGGCTTTATAAGATAACTTATAAAATTTATAAGGTGTTTATAAAAAAATTATAAGTTGCTCATAAAAGTTTATAAGGTATTTACAAAAATTTATAAGAGAGTTTATAAAAATTTATAAAGTTTTATAAGAGACTTTATAAAATTTATAAGACTTTATAATATAGCTTATATAATTTATAAGAGAGCTTAAAAAATTTTTAAGGTGTTTATAAAAAATTTATAACATATTTATTAAAATTTATAAAGCTTTATAAGAAAGCTTATAAAATTTATAAAGTGTTTATAAAAAATTTATAAGGTGTTTATAAAAATTTTGTAAAGATTTATAAGCGCACTTATAAAAATAATTTGACGGGAAAATTTTTTTTGGCTCAAAATTTCTTTTTTCTGTAACTTTTTGTTGAAATTCCATGAAAAAATTTGGCAGGAAAATCTTTTTTTTGGTGGGAATTTTTTTTTTGCGGAAAAATTTTATAACAATTCTGTTGAAAGTATTTTAGTCATTTTTGTAATAATAAGAGATATTTTTGAAAATTTCTCTTTAGAAAACAATGGCATTGATTGTTTAGTGCGTTTTTGATTTGTGGGGCGTATTTCAATAGCGAATAGGCAATAGTTACCAATCACATAAAAGTGCACATTTTGTAAAACACTACAGTAAAAATGCTATAGTAAATATTAAAGCCAAAAGTAAGTAAACGCTATTGTGTTTTGATAATCTACTTTGGCCATGTTGATTTCTAATAACCGCTACTAGTAACTCTGATTTTTTCTTGTTTTTTTTTCATTAGTAAAAATAGATTATATAAGGATATTTTTGACTACTCAAATTTATTTCTTACTTTTTGTTGATATTTTTTTTTCTCATTCATGTAAATTTTAGTGTGACATTTTTTCTATACAAATCAATATTTAATTAACTATATAGGCATATATTTTTTGTAAATTAATATATAGATTTAAGTTAATAATTATATAGTAGTTACAATAATGAATGTATAACTATTCAATAAATATAATTTATTTTCTACAAAAAAGTTGTTCTTAAATTATTATTTATTATTAATTTTACCAATTATAATAGAATTTAATTATTCAATTTTAATTCTTAAATTTTTATATCTATTTTATTTTAATATTATCTAAAAACCGCATCGTTTTTGTATTTCACCAATCACATATATTTTTGTCCCGCTTTTATAATAAAACCGCAGTTATACTGCACTTGTTAAATACCACACTTGTATCGTACCATACTTTGTCCCGCACTGCCAAAACCGTAGTTACCAATCGAGGCCTATGTAGTCCGCAGTCAATGTATAATTTTACATGTACAACTAAAATACAAAACTACCGTTACAGCAGTCACAACCAAACTTAACTCTGTTAACCCAAAAAAAAAAAACTTCAAAGAAAAATATATAATCCACGTGTACAACAGTACAAGTACTAATCTGTATATTGGATTAGGATTTTTATTAAATAAGTAAATAAAAAAACAAAAGGGAAAACCTGAACCAAGTTTTATGAGTAGGTGCTCTATGGATCGAACGTGGGCACATGAAAAGTCGTGGGTAGATAAACAGAGAAATCGTGGTTTGAGGAATAACGACCAAAAAAAAAGAAAAGATCAGAAAAAAAAACGCATTCTATTTAATTACAAGTATACTTTCCTTCAGTATTATGATACGTTGATGATATTGTACTCCCTTACTTGGTAGTTACTGGGAACATTCCAGAACTTTTAAACTCCTTGTCGATTAAGTTTCTCTCTTTTTTACAAAAAAAAAAAAATTAAAATATTTGATAGCTTCTCTGACAATTTGTATATTCTTTTTTAAACCTCCGATTTATTGATTGGTTAGTTCACAAGTTCAAGCAAACAACATTCTCGTACGAGGTCAAGCTTTATGTCAAGAGTGTTTCCCGTTCAGATCCAAACCAGATCCTATGGAAAGAGGTGGTTATCGAGGAGGCCGTGGTGATGGCCGTGGTAGAGGCGGTGGAGGTCGTGGTGATGGAGGTGGAGGAGGCCGTGGCGGAGGCGGCGGAGGTCGTGGTGATGGTGGTGCAGGAGGTCGTGGTTATGGAGGTGGAGAACGCGGTCGTGGTCGTGGCTCCGAGCGTGGAGGTGGAAATCGTGGTCAAGGACGTGCTGGTCAACAGGATTTCCAAAGCCAGAGTCAGTGGGGACCTCCGTCTGGTCACAGTGGCCGTGGTACGCAGTTGGAGCAACCTCTTTCGCAGCCGTCGCAGGCTCAAGTGAGCAATGTCCCTGCAGCCGGAAGAGGCTCCGGTCTAGGCGCGTGGGGGCGTAAGCCGCAGGTTTCTTCTGATTTGGCTTCTTCTTCAACCGTCATGGTTTCTGAAACCGCTCGTGGTATGAGAAAGTCACGAACTCTTTATGTTTTCTATGTTTTGGAAATCGAAATTTGGGCAAACTCACTAAATGATTGGAACTTAACTCGAATAATATGTTGACATGTGACTTAATCAATAGTTTTTGTTTCCATTTGATGTGATATTTGTTTAGCTTCACAGATTAGCAATAAGGTTATTTGTGTATTGATTTGACAGGTTCTGAAGTTATGAATCCGAAGCCATCTGTACAACTTGCGTCTTCTGATAAGAAAGAACCGATGAAGCGTCCTGATAAAGGAGGTGTTGCGGCTGTGCGACGGGTTAATCTCTATGTTAATCATTTCAGAGTGAATTTCGATCCAGAGAGTGTAATAAGACATTATGATGTTGAAATCAAAGGAGAAAATCCTACGAAGAAGATATCAAGATTTGAGCTAGCAATGGTGAGAGATAAGGTATTCACCGACAATCCTGATGAGTTTTCCTTTGCCATGACGGCGTATGATGGTCAGAAGAACATATTCAGCGCAGCTGCGTTGCCTACTGGATCATATAAGGTGGATTTTCCCAAAACCGAAGAGACAAAAGGTCGAAGCTATACATTCACCATCAAACAGGTGAATGAACTTAAGCTACGTGAGCTGAAAGAATACATGACAGGGAGATCCTCTTTTGTTCCACGTGATATATTGCAAGGAATGGATGTTGTGATGAAGGAACATCCTTCAAAGTGTATGATCACTGTTGGTAAAAACTTTTTCACTCGTGAAACTTCACCAGATGAAGACTTTGGCTTTGGTGTTGCACCTGCAAAAGGGTATCGCCACTCTCTAAAGCCCACAGCACAAGGTTTATCTTTGTGCTTGGACTACTCTGTGTTGGCGTTCCGCAAAGCAATGTCTGTCATCGAATATCTGAAATTGTATTTTAATGTACCTGATCTGCGTGAGTTTAGAAAATTTAGGCGTGATGTGGAGAAGGAGTTGACTGGTTTGAAAGTCACTGTCAACCATCGAAAGAATAAGCAGAAACTCACCATTGCTGGGCTGAGTATGAAAGACACGAAAGACATCACATTCAACCTTATTGACCAAGAAGGTAAGGAACCACCGAAGAAGATATTCATTGTTGAGTATTTCAGGACGAAGTATGGAAAAGACATTGTTCATAAGGATATTCCTTGTCTGGATTTGGGGAAGAATGGTCGGCAAAATTTTGTGCCCATGGAGTTCTGTGACTTGGTGGAAGGACAGATTTATCCAAAGGATGACTTGGATAAAGATTCAGCGTTGTGGTTAAAAAAATTGTCCCTAGTCAATCCACAACAAAGGCAGAGGAATATACTTAAAATGATACAGTCTAGTGATGGACCGAGTGGGTACGTTGTACAAAAACTTCACTTGTTTTCTCTTTTGATTTCTTGACAGTTAACAAACCCTTAGCTTGTGTGTATGAGTCTTATTGTTTTGTATGTGTATATCTGACAGTGGAAAAATCATTGGAAACTTTGGAATGAAAGTGGATACTAGAATGACACCGGTGGAAGGTCGTGTGCTCAGGGCTCCGGCATTGAAGTTGGCCGATAGAGGGAGATCTGTACGTGAGGAACCTGGGCAGAACAACCAGTGGAACCTTATGAAGAAGGGAGTCACTAGGGGATCAGTTATCAAGCATTGGGCTGTTCTTGATTTCACTGCGTATGAGAGATTCAACAAGATGCCTAATACGTTTATTAAAGACCTCGTTGAACGTTGTGGGAGACTTGGGATGCAAATGGATCAGCCAATAGTTTACAAAACTTCAAGAATGGAAACGCTCTCTAATGTTAAGGCGCTTGAAGAATTACTGCTATCTGTGATTGAAGAGGCAAAGCGTGGTGGGGCTCGTCCATCTCTTGTTCTGTGTGCTATGTCTAAGAAGGACGATGGCTACAAGACTCTGAAATGGATAGCAGAGACCAAACTTGGTCTGGTAACTCAGTGTTTCTTGACCAGTTCTGCCACAAGAGGAGGTGATCAGTACCGAGCAAATCTTGCCCTCAAGATTAACGCAAAGGTTGGCGGAAGTAACGTAGAGCTGATGGATACTTTCGCTTTCTTCAGAAAAGAGGATGAGGTTATGTTCATCGGCGCTGATGTCAATCATCCCGCTGCTAGGGACAAGATGAGCCCGTCCATTGTTGCTGTTGTGGGCACTGTTAATTGGCCGGAAGCAAACCGTTATGCAGCAAGAGTCATTGCACAGCCTCATCGTAAAGAGGAGATAGAAGGGTTTGGCGATACTTGTTTTGAGCTTTGTAAAGCTCATTATAAGGCCACCGGGAGAAAGCCAAACAAGATTGTGATATTCCGTGATGGTGTCAGTGATGGTCAGTTTGATATGGTTCTCAATGTGGAGTTACTTGATGTTAAGCTTACGTTTGAGAAGAATAACTACAATCCTAAGATAACGGTAATTGTAGCCCAGAAACGTCATCAAACCCGTTTCTTCCCCGTCACAACCAATGA
The DNA here is from genome assembly GCA_900406435.1 of Lepidium aucheri. Classification (NCBI taxonomy): domain Eukaryota; kingdom Viridiplantae; phylum Streptophyta; class Magnoliopsida; order Brassicales; family Brassicaceae; genus Lepidium; species Lepidium aucheri. The sequence continues at coordinate 20,544 of OVBA01001255.1, forward strand.
TGCAAGTGACAAAGGCAATGTGCCTTCAGGTACAGTCGTTGACACAAAAGTGATTCACCCATTTGAATATGATTTCTACCTCTGCAGTCACCATGGAGGGATCGGGACAAGCAAACCGACTCATTACTATACTCTGTGGGACGAACTCGGATTCAGTTCTGATCAGATTCAGAAGCTCATCTTTGAGATGTGTTTCACTTTCACTCGCTGCACCAAACCTGTTTCTCTTGTTCCTCCGGTTTATTACGCTGATATGGTTGCCTTTAGAGGAAGGGTGTATCATGAGGCGAGCTCTCGGGAAAAGAACTTTAGGCAGCCACGAGGAGCGCCTTCCTCTTCTGCGGTTACTGCTTCATTCTCTTCTCTGACAATGGAGGATAAAGCGATCTTCAAGCTCCACAAAGAGCTTGAGAACGTCATGTTCTTCGTCTGAAGAATGGTTTGAATCTTTTGTTTTTTGGGTCCTAAGCTGAACTAAATATCAAATATCGGAACGCCCCAAATAACGCAGTTTTACTCCTTTTTCTGATAGAAAGGAGTTTGTGCGTGAATCTAAATGGGTTTTTCGTCGTGTGTATCTTTCTTTTTGTTTGGTTGTGTTGAAATGTTGTTGTCTTTGGTTATTGTAATGCTCTCTTAAGAGCTGAAACTACGTCACTTTATGGTATTTTATGTATTTCAAACTCTGCATTCAGTTGTTTCTCACGTTTTGTTAGCGTTTCGCAAATCTGCTTTTCAGTTTTATCAAGTCTTATCTTAGCTATTACACGATCAGTCTGTGTCTGAATGTTGTTCTCGTAGCACTTCAACATCAACGAAGCCACGCTAATAACATATAGCATTGACACAGACTCATGAACACCCGTAATTGACCCAACATCTTATTTCCTCCAATTTTTGAGTTTTAATGATCAACACATGTTACAAGACAAAAGAGTATTTACAGAAAGAAACTAAATCATCATCTATAGATGTTATTCGTGGTAACGATGGGTCATGTGTCCATGAAACATATGAACACAAACAAAGTCATGGAGCCCTTGTTGCTTTCGGTGTCTAAAATCAGTTGTGGGCTTTCTGTGTTTTTTCTTATGGAGTTTACTGCTATTTTTTTCGGTTCATGAACCATAGCTGTTAAGTTTATAATATATATATCACTGAAGGTGGATTTAGCACGATTTCAAAATGTTTTGAGTACTGAAATTGAATTTCATTTAAAAAATAGTTGTGCTGTGTGGCATGTATGTATATGTAATTGTTTTTTTTTCATATTTATATATGTTTACATCCTCATTGATTGGCTGGTAGAATCTCTCATTTACATTGACTCTCAAAAGTATCTAACATCGTCAAATATAATTAATTTATTTTTAATTTGTAAACTATACATTTCTGTTAGGTTTTATATAACTATGTATTCGTCATTATTTATAGTATATTTCATATAAAAGTTGGAACGAAATAAAAAAACAAAACAAAAATATTTTGAGAAAAGTGAATACCAAACCAAATGAAAAAGACATGTGTAGTCGAAGTGATTCACACGAATCAAACTGATATATCCTCTTTTATTATTTTATTTTTGTTGATTATTTCTCCATCATTTTGTAAATTTTAAGAACACTATTATAACAAAAACACTAATCGAGAAATTTTTAAGGCTAAGTTATTTGTTCCGCTTTATTTCTCTTTCTGTAATTCTTCACAAAGCTAACCTTCTTACTCGCCAAATTAGAGATCACTAACAATTTATTGTTATAATTTTATTACATTTTGAGATTTTATCACACTAAAAATTTATTGTTGTAATTTTATCACATTTTGAAAATCAAAATATAACGTTGACAAAAAAATAACATTATTATAACATATCAATTTCAAAAAATATGGTGATGTATAAGAAAAATTTAAAAGAATTGGTTTGATCATTTAAACACCAAATAACAGAAGTTCATAGTTAAGTGCGATAGAAAAATTTCATGAAATTTACAGAATACACTTATATTTAGTGAAAAAAAAATCGAAGATGTATTCTTTATTAGTAAGTGACTTTCAGTATCATATGAGTGAGAACAAAATACGAAAAATAATCATATGGTGATTCATGAAATTGGTGAATAAGTTTTTAACGCCTTAGACGTCAAAAAAATGTGAATTCTTCGAAAAGGCAACGGGCTAGACATTATAATTAGAATTATTTATATTATTGATTACCTAAGTTGTTATATATCCGTTTTTGTATAGTAATCCCTTCTGTTTTTAAAAGTCAGCTATTATCATATAAGTTTTCAATTTTTTTCATTGATTGAGTTAATAATACTTGATTCATAATCCAAACTTCACATCAGTTTACACATCTAGTTACATGGTATTAAATTCTAATAAAAAAGACAGCATAGATGAACATTTTACCAGCCAATCTTACTTCCTAATATTTTCATATTTCTTATTCACTCATTAACATAAGTTTGGCATATATTAAAGAGGAAATCTATGAATTTTAATACTCCTACCTTATTCTTACCTTTAATTTTAACAACATATATTTATAGAATATTTTATGGGTGTTTGTTTTATTTTTATTTTTTATTTTTTTTAACTTCAGTTTGTTTTATTCTTTTTTTCGTGCACCAGCTGTAGTTTTATTTTTATTTTTATTTTTATTTTCTCAGATCGACTGTTTGTGTTGTTCTCTTCTCCACAACATTGATTAAAGCTAAAGCTTCTTCGTTTGATGCTACTTCTGATTTACCCTTTCCCTGCTTTTCTCTCACTCTCTCTGTTTTCTCTTCGTTTCTAAATCTTTCCCTTTGCGTGCTTTTCTTCTAATTCTTATTCCTCTGAAGCCACCCCTTCCCCAAATCTTATCGTTTCGCTGCGTTTTTCCGATTCTTCATCGGTTTCATGGATTCTATTTGACTTCGATTTGAATCCGTGTTTCCTTACCCCTCGATCGGTTTTGGTAATCTTACTCACTTTTCAGGATCTTCCTCATCGATATAAGGCATAGCCAGTATCTATTGAATCTGCATTTTGTTAGTTTCGAAATTTGATATTAGGGTTCATTTCTTCATAAATGTTGTGAGATTTCCAAAAACTTTGGCCTGTTTTTGTTATTCATATCTCTAATTTACGTAACTCAGATTAATGTTTAACCTATTGAGATTGGGATATTTCTGGGTTCGATAGATTAACATTAAAATGTGTGTCTAGAGGTTGATCTCTTTGTCAATATTGTGTTTTTATGGTGTAGGTGGTAAATGATGCGATAGAGTTGAAAGAGCCACCAAAATCTGTGTTATTTGCAATGTCGACGTCTTTGCAAACTATTGGTGCCATTAAGTCTTATCATCATCAAGCTCAACATTTGGTTAACAATTATCTCTTAGCTGATCCGTTTATTCCTTACACGTCTGTCCTCACCGGCATTTTCCTTTGCAAAGTGGTAAGGTCAATTCTATAGATCTGGGGACAAACTAGATCCTTGCTATGATTGATTGATGATCGTATGTTTCTTCTTTTTTGCAGGTTTATGATCTTTGTCACTTTATCAGCAACTCACATTCTAAGACCTATATCATCCTGACAAAAATTCAAAGAATCGAATGGAATAATCGGTTTGTGTTTATGATTGTTAACTCTTTTCTAAGTGTTGTGTGTGTCAATTCAGGTTCTTATATCGTTTCATTTTACTTGGCAGTGGTATCTCAACAGTTCATGCTATTTTTATCTCGGCTATGTCCCTGTACTTTGTCTTCTGGTCCGACCTCTTTTCCGATAGGTGGCACAATGATCTTGTTGTTTTCCGGAGCTCACGACTGTCCTCTCTTGGTTTAGGGGTAAGCACTTATCGAATTGGATCAGAAAGCTAATGTGGAGTATCTGAGAGACAACTTTCAAAACTAATGAATGATTTGCAGATATCTATTGGTTACTTCATTGCTGATCTTGGGATGATCTTTTGGAAATATCCCTCCTTGGGTGGAATTGAGTATGTAAGTAACTTTCCTGACCAAAGACTTTTCTCTATATTGTGATTTCTCTCTAAAGAAATGAGAAATCCTCTCAACTATTTGGTCTATTCCCTTTTTACTGTCAGTTTATCTAATTGTATACATCTGCCCTGCGATACAATTTCAATGTGTAAATACAGATAACGCTAAAACTAAGGTAGAGGTTGACATTATGATTTCAGGTTGTGCATCACTCGTTATCGGGGGTAGCAGTTGCCTACTCTTTGTTTTCCGGGGAAGGACAGTTATATACCTACATGGTCCTCATCTCCGAGATCACAACCCCAGAGATCAACTTGAGATGGTATTTCATTTTGTCCATATACCATACAGGATTTATCGCATGAGCAATTTTTCTTCTTACAAAAATGATGATTGTCGCGGGGTCTTATGAAGGTACCTGGATACAGCTGGTATGAAAAAGTCAATGGCATACGTTGTTAATGGCGTTTTCATCTTCTTGGCTTGGCTGGTACATAAAAACTAACCAACTTTCAGACTCATTGTGTCGCACAGCATTTATGTATCTACTTATCACTCAAACACTTTCATGCCAGGTTGCTAGAATTCTATTGTTCATATACATGTTCTATCATGTCTATCTCCACTACAACCAGGTAACACTCATAATCCCGACTTTGACATAACCTACTGATTAAAAAAATGCATCAAATTCATCCACATTGACCTCAGATTGCTGGATTTTTAATGTTTATTTGATTGGATTTTGTTTTCTTCTGCGGTATAGGTCATAAGGATGCACATCTTCGGATACGTTTTGGTATTCGGTGTACCAGCTGCGCTCGGTGTCATGAACTTGATATGGTTCGGCAAGATTGTGAGAGGGGTAAAGAAAACAATAGCAAAGAGATGTGAATGTTGAGATTGTTGAGTCTTCTTCCTCACATTGTTTCATCAGATCATCATCTTCATCTTGGTCCCTCTGACATATGTTTGTCTCTCTAGTGTAAGTAGTTTTTGTCTAATGGAGAAAAAAACAAAGAAAAACACAATGATAATGATACGATCCTCCGACTCTGTAAATGATCAAAGTCTCTTGACGTTTTCTCATTATACAATGTAATTCTGTTTTTTATTCAACTAGTTTTTGACTTTAGGGGTCTCATTTACTTTCTTCTCTTACACATCTTTTGTACCAAATATCGATACAGTATGACCAATATGACGAATAATTTGGTCACCGATTTACTATTTTTGGTTCAGTTTTTCAAAGTCACCACTCACAAGAACATAAGTAAACAAATGGACATAGTAAATCTATAATGCTTTTGTAAAATTGTATAAATCTTTCAAATTTGTTATCCTCTAGCATGTAGTTAAAATAATCTGACATAAATATATAAAAAAATTGGTTTTTGATTTGCAAAAATTATGAGAAAACTGAAAAAGGTAGATAAAGCGTAGAGTCCTGGTGGATTGCATGTTTTCAAACCCGGCTCGTGAAGGTAATGATAAGAGTAGTTGTGGTCATTGGCTCATAGGCCCATCAAATACCTAAACGTGAAAAATTTAAAGAACACAATTGCTCATATGAGTACTGCCATTGCATATTCTCTTTTCAAAAGCAAATCATAATGTACTGACAAAATCTGGCTGATTGTCTTTTTAATCAAAATTACTTTGTTCTCTGTTTTCTTTCCGTGAATATTGTGTTTCCTTTTTTTTTTAACACTAGACCACAACTAATCGGATTATCAGCCAAATTTCTATATAATGTAGATAATAAGACTCGATCATTAAATGTGTAATTGTGTCTGTTTTTAGTAAATTTATCACATACCACTAGACTAAATGTTACATGTTCTTCTTTTCTTTTCTTTAGATTTATCAAAAATATAAATCTATTTAATCCACAAAGAAAAGTGTCATAACACTCTATTCTGCCTACTTTAGGTATTTGGAGTTCGACTTTATTTTACTACAAACAGAAATAAATAAAAAAATTAGAGTTTATATGTGAGTTCAGTCTATAAATCAGATTTTATTGATTCGGACACACAAAAAAACTTTGCATTTTAAGGGATCGAATCTAAACGACGACACTAATATAAAGTATTATACCTTTCTGTATAATTTTACAAGTACACTAATTAGTTGAAATATTAACAAAGAGAAAAAAGGTACACTAATTAGTTTGATACTTGAGAGTTAGACACAAATAGGTTGTTTTGTTTCTTTTGGGCTCAACGAATAGATTTTTATAGATTTGATTTCAGGTACAATTTGATGTGTCATAAGATAAGATAGTGCACAAGTCTCTATCTAAAATGTTTATATTTATATTTGTTTATAAACTATTGTAATTATTTCAAACACAGCTCACTTTCTCTGTAGAAAAGCTGCATCTGAAGGGTGTGGGGAAGAAAAAGAGAAGCAGTTTTGGCCATAGAGTACAACACTATACTACATATATTACATACATTCACTTTCTTTTTCTTTTCTTTTTTCTAACAAAAATTAATATTCATATAATATTGCTTCTTAAATTGGACCATTGTAATTTAATGTTGTGAGCCCTCTCATGGGTTCCTTTTATTTCCCTTATTTCACTAACAGATAAAATATTCAACAATCGTGTTCATAAGATGAACCTTACGTGTGTTTATAGCATCTGCATTGACTATTTATCTATATTAAGCATCTTCATTTACCTTCAACTTGGACCCAATACTTTACACTTTCCTTAACTACATTCTCACACGTTCAAATCTAATTAAGATAATTGAAAACTAATTCGTGCTTATACATTATAATTCGTCGTTGATCGTGTACGAGGGTAGGATACTTAAGTGAATAATTAGGTTAAAATAGATATTAGGATTCTCCTAGATCCGACAACAATGGCTTTCCTAAGCATGAGAAAAAGTGGAAGATTTGATATTGATCTAAGCATGAGGATCAACAAATATATCTGCCTATTTTAAAACAAATAATTATGTCACTTACTAACTACTATTATAAACTACTTTCTCTTATGTTTTAAAATTTTAGCGTATTAAAAAAAGTTGTGAAATGATATTATTTTAACGATAAAATATAAATTAATAAGAGAATAAAAATATAAAAACATAACAAAAAATATTCAATCAAATTTGTATTGGTATTACAGAACATATATTTTTTAAACATTTTTCATTTTCTAATATTTTTTTAAACACCAAGGAAGTATTTTTCTTATTTTCGATTGACAAAATTTAATTCACAATTTAAATCACACTAGACAATAATTTGGAGTCAAACTTCATTAAAATATTATAAAAATAAACATTTAACCACCTACAAAAATATTTTCTTTTATTTTTTGACAAAAAAAACCAAAAATGTTTTCTTTTACTACAAACAAGATTTTGTAGGAAGTTCAATCACATTGACATAAAGTACAATAGTTAATGTTTTACAAACCTAACTTTTAGAATTATTATTTACAATATCTGATATAATTACCAGACTCTCAAATACTTAGATTAATAACTAGAAATTTAGGGACATACTATAATGTTTCTCTTTTTTATTTTGGTTGCAATTTAGTGAATAAGCAAAGAAGCATTAAAGAGAAAGAAGAAAGAGGGAACCAATAATAGAGAAAAGAATGGAGTCCACTCTCTTCCACTTCCTTTGACTGCTCTCTCTCTCTGCCCCCTTTGACCACTTTCCTCTCTTCTCACTTTAATGCTTCCCCCACGCGTCTCTTCCCTGCGCGTCCACTCACGCTCCCATCACAAAAAGCTTTTTCTTGTTTCATGATTAGCTCCATCATTAGCTATCCACGTCCATCAAATCTTTTTCCTTAAGTCAATGTTAACTGAGTCCCATCATCTTTACTTGTATCCTTCATTCTTCGTTTATTTCATCTTTTATCTCAATCTATGTATAGACAGACAGTAAACATAAAAATAAAAAATAATTATACACGCCGACACGATCTAATACTAATAGGAAAATTTGAAAAGATAGTAATGTGTTCTCGTGGATTTGGAAATTCACATTCACATGCATCATCACAAGTATTTACATAGCTTTCTCAAATTCCCAAATCAGTTTGTTTTCATGGTCCATTAACTCTTGAACCTGTTGAACCAGCTCAAGAAAAAAATCTTTAAAGTTTTTGATGCTCATAGTTTTTCTATCAAATTGGATTACCCTATTTATAAAAAAAATAGTTTTGACCTAATTAAACAAGAAATTACAAAGCACCTTCATTTAGTGTAATTATTCTATAGGATCATAAAAAAATTCATGATATTATGACGTTATGAATCAATCTCTAATGTAAACTCATCATCTCGAAACATATAGCATTCTTGTGACCTGAAGTCCTTCTAACCAAAAACAAAAAAGAGTCTAAAGTTTAACCATGTATATTAATTATTCATCACATTTATTATTGCATGAAATCAACTAATTTTGTTTACTTAAAAATACATTTAAGACTTGAGAGTTGAGAGTGAAAACAAGATTAAATCTTCAATAACAATTTATGTACCTTGATGATCATCACTCTCCACGTACGTACGATTAATTAATCACTTCCCTAACCAAATTAACAAAATAATTACTTAAGTTATTATGGTACTGGACCTCCTTGATGCTGATTATTATGGCGAGAAGACGAAGAAGAAGAAGAAGCCAAAGCAAAAATGGAGCTTGCAAGTTTATTAATGGCTTCCACCAAACCATTCATTCCTTCTCTGTTCATGTCAACATTAGATTCTTCAATCTTCAATCTCCTCTCTTGTACACTCATCACTTCTCTATGTCTTCGATCTTGTCTCTCTTCACTTTCCCTAATCGCGTTTGCGATCACAGACGCACTTCTCGATAACACAGCTGCCACTGTTGTCTCTTCATCGCTCTTACTGCGTCCAGCTTCCTCCACTTCTGCTCCGCCACCGCTAGCTCCGGCAGTTGTTGTCGGCATTGTTCTCCTTCGCTTCGCCGGAGATGTGTCTGAATACTCACTCGTATCAGAATCTGAGCTACTATCCTTCTTCAAAAATATTATTAAACATATAATCCCAAACCAATTACTTGTTAATATTACAAATCAAAGATATGTAATCTATTTGTATCAAACAACAGAACATTACTTAAGTTTATATACATTTGCATTTATTTGTATATTAAAATTTCTATTTTTGAAGTTTAAATCGGACTAATAACATATTATTACAATGTGGGTATCTCTTAGACTATAGATTTTTTTAATGTTTATTATAAATTAATAAAAATCCAAAGTTAGAACAATGCTAGAAGTTAAGAAGAGAGAGAAAGAAGGTACCTACTGTGGGCAGTATTGGCTGAGCATGAAAAGAAGGCGGTGGAGGCGGTGGTGGTGGCGGCGGTGGCAGTAGTATCGGTCGTACTTGCGGCTGTGGCTGTTGAGACGGTGGAGGAAGTGACAATATAACCGGACTCTGAATCATTTGATGTACTTTAGGAACCACAAATCCTAAACCTTGTTGTATCACTTTTTGGATTTGACCAGAACCATTTCCACTTCCAATGGCTGCAGCAGCAGCAGCAGCCGCAACTGCAGCGGTTACAGCAGTTACAGCAGTAGAAGAAGGCAGAGATTTAGTCTCAACCACTTCAAACAAAGCTTGATATGTCTGAGGCAACATATTACTCGGCAAGTTTCTCTCTTTCCTTTCACTCTTCTCCATCTTCCAATACGACGACGTTTCTGCTGTAGATGAAGATGATTCAGCAGCTAAAGACGATTCTACCCTCCGTCTCTCATATTCTCTGACCTTTTTGTAATCTCTCATAAGATTATCCCATTTGTCATTGCACTGATTCTGACTCCTCATACAACCTTTCCTCCAACAGTAATCTTCTATCCACTTCCACCGTAGCTCAGCTGGTTTATTACTACTACTCCGGCTATCTTGTTGCTGCTCCGTCATCACCGGAAGGCCAATGGACCGTCGCATCCTCCTCTCATCATCCATCCTCTTAGCCTCAATGAGTATCATTGTCTCATTCAATGTCCAATTTCCTTTTCTGTACTCTCTCATCATAACCAACCCACCACTTTGGTCAGTCATGTTTGCTTCAGGAAAGAGAGAAAGACTAGTGTGTAGAGAGAAAGGCTTTTGGTAGGTGTTGGAGAATGGGGAGAAGAAAGAGTTGGCTTGAAGTGGGGATAGGTGTAGTGTTATGTGTGTTTAAGTTTTGGGGATGCTTTTATTTTTATTTACTTGTTTTATTGTTTTATTGTTTTTCATGTGAGTGTGTGATTGAGAAGACTGGTCAAAATCTTTTTGTTGTAGTACTAAGATTGTCACCAAGTGCAATAAAAGGACAAGTATTGCAAATTTGAGAGCCAAGTGAAAAGAAAACTAAATAGTGTGTATCCCATTCATTCATTAATTTTTTTCTTTTGGCAACATTCATTCATTAAATTATTAAATTGACCCTTTCTTTTTTATTTTTTTATATGAAAAGATCGTTCATTCATTCATGTCTCTCTTAATTTCTTTGGGGACAGGAGATCTTAGGTGAATCTAGCATTTTCTAACTATATATACACAATCTCAAATAGAGTAAATGGGTCAATGTTTCACAAAATCTACTTACTTATTTTCTTCATTTATAATTTCTTGATAACAAATGTAAATTTTTATAAGTAATGCAGTAAATGTGATATGTGTAGGAAATCATACAAAAAAAATCAGTAATAGAAATAAAAAGATTGTGAGAAGGTGTTTTAGTCTTCAGCTAGCCGAGTATTTTCGAATATGGATAGAAACTCATTCTTCATTTAGCAGAATCGTCTGAGACAAATTAAGGTTCCAACTTCAGTGGATAATTAAACAAGAATTCCAAAATAATCTATATTTGGAGATGTCACTCTTTAGGGGTCAAATTTTTAAACCTAATATTGGTTCTCTGAAGTTTTCAGGGTATAATTTTTTTGTAGAAGTACCATAGAAAGATTCAGACGTAGTTTCAATGATGGTTGGTATCGATTTCGAATAATGTATTAGGAAGCTTGGAGCATGCATGGGAACAATGGTTATTAGAAGGAATCTTTCGCCATTACATGCATAGATAGAAGTTGTGACAGATTGTTCAGATCGATATATTGAAGATGATAGATGATTTAGATGAGTGACTTGTTTTCTCACCATACATGAAGGAGTTTCAAAGTTTTAAGTGCTTTTTCTTAGCTTTCTCCATCCATTTAACTTTCGGTTTTATTAATTATGAGACAGATCTATTTGCATGTGGTGTTAGAGACCTTTCAAAAAGTTGAACCTAGATGAACTTAATGCCTCCTTCATAGCTCTCAAAATTAATACTATAAGATACAAAAGTTTTGAAAAAAAATTGTAAAAGTGGTTAAATGTGCATTTTTTTGCAGCTTTTCAATGTATATAAGATAATCGTTTAATCAATCGACAAAAGAAAAATAAATGTATAATTAACTGATTTATTTCTTTCGTTTTCTTATAGTTAGGTTTTCACATCGCCATAGCTGCATTATTAAATACCAGAGAATTTTGTGTTATGAAAGATAAGTCGACCAAGACGAGGCTAGCTAGATATATATATATATATATACGACAAAATTAATGTCAAGAAATCACAAATGAGAACAATGCAATTCGATAGTTTTAATTAACTTATTAGGACCACAAATATTTTTCATGAAACGGTCTTAATCAACAAGGCAAATGCAGGAGTGATGTATATATCTGTTTTCAAACTTATAAGAAATTGGAAGATTTTGGAGGCATCCTATGTAGATCTCGTTTCCATTTTATTGAAATAAATAAATACTTTTTTTTCAAACTTCTAAAAGCTATTGGCTTTGTAGTTTGTATGATTGCTTCTTTTTTTAAAAAGGATTGATTTACGAATCTATAATTCATGTGCACGAGCTATAAGTAGAATAATTACTTCTCTTTTTAGTGTCTTTGCCTTCAATACTCGAACTTTATTTATTGCTGCCCATATACGTTTGTAGAGTACCTGAATGCTTAATTAGTTGATTTTCTTTTTCACATAAATTATACTACTATGTTTCAGGAATTTTTTTTTTCCTTTTAGTTGATGTTTTAAGATTTTTATACAAAATTTATTGTGCTTTTAGTATTTTTGATAGTTTGAATTTTGCAGATTGATTTATGATTGATTTAGATTATTTTGGAATGTGTGATAAAACATATTTTGTTTAGAAAAAATAAAATAATTAATGGTTCTTAATTTTTGTGAAAAATCTAAAATATTAACTATTAAAAAACAAAGGAAGTATTAAAATTGAAATTATAAGGATCTAGAGCAATACATTGAAAATGTTTCCTATTATAGGATTTTTACATTAAAATGTATAGAATTTCCTACAAGAAAGGCCTTTAAAAAGAAATTTTCTAAGCAAACTTTTATAAACTAATGATAATAAATTATAAATTTCAAAAAAATTAATTGAATTGATTGAATTACTATTGGTGTAAAGTTATATATAGGAAATTGTATAGTAGAAAAAACTATACATTTATAATCAATTATTAAATGTTTTTATATTAGTGTGGAAAATTTAAAAATTCTATTAAAAAAGTATTAAAGGAGTATTATTTGTTGGTAAAAGTTTCTGTTAAAAAGTCTAGAAAATTTACTGAATAGATGACTTTAAATGCATATATTCACTCTTTATAAATTCCAAATTAATTTGATCTTGCAATCCTTTGTATGGTGCACTAGAAAGTAGAAATCTCTATTGGAAAAAAAGAAACTCTATTCAGAAAACAAACTCTCATTATATCAAAAGGAAATTTTCAGCAACAAGAATTAATAAACTAATATAGATACTAAATTGCGTCTATTACGTAAGTTGCATTGCATGGCGAGGGTTATTATTGCATTTGATATGGAAAACACAAATCATTCATCATTGTCTGCAAAATGATACATAAACAATTAAGCTCTCACGTTACAAATCTACGATACATGATGATTTCTAATTAGTAAACTTAAAGTATACGAAGTTACTTAGACGAGTAAATATTTGGAGCTGTTATAATTAATTTATCCCAATAAACGTAAATGAAATTATACAATAAATTAAAGGATCTATCGAAACTTGCATGGAGGTAGTGGATTGAATCATGTAAACTTCTGCATGCATGGATCGAATGCTTTTTGTAAAGATCAAATCTCTTAAACCTCCAAAGTTTATTTACTTTTAATTAAATAAACAAATAAAATCTAGTATCAAAAGAATACATGAATCAATAACAAGACCGATGGTACAACCTTAACAATCATTAAAATGCCATGTCTCGATTTCTCTCTCTCTCTTCTTATTTATATTTGTTTGATGGTTGACATGCATGCCACTATAATTAGTCACGTCAATACTATGAAACCCTAAGATAAAGTTTTATTCTTTATATTTTAAATGAATACTTTTATGTCATGATATCATCAAGATATTTTATAATTTTGCTCTTTTTTAAAACATACTTTGAAATATGAAATCGAATCAACAAGAAAAAAATGTAAACTCGAAATCTATATATAGAGAGAGCAAAATAGAATCTGCAATGAGTTGATGTTTCCAATGATCACATTACAAAAAAAACATGCATATAGCATCAATAATACATTATTTAAATAATTGACACTATATAGAATCACTTATTAATAAATAACATAGTATTATATATATTTTAACATCATTTATAACAAATGATATTATTTTTGCATCTTTTACAACCGCACGAGATATCACATATAGTATGATAAAAATAGTTACATCAATTATTTATATTAACACTAACGATTAGAATCACATCTTTGAAAATCATTTTTATAAGTGATGTAAATAGCGATTGTATTAATTAAAACTGATGCAAATTAATAAATAAAATAAATGACATTATACATCTAATTTGTTGTACCGTAATGACTAAAGACCATATACTAACATGCATCAATCAAACACACAGTAGATAAATACTTCAGTTTAATATTAATATACTAACATGCATAAATGTAGATAAATACTTCAATTTATAATATTAAATCATAACAATTATATACACGTATATAAAGTACATATATATGGGTCAAAACATATATAGAAAGTGATACAAGGTTTTCATAGAATATGTTTATAAATTTTCATCAGAGTATATATGTAATAAAACTCCAATGATGTTTTATAAAATAACTAACTTATTTCATAAGACAAGGGGTTGGTTACAGGATGCTACTATTCGATATCTAGTAGTTAAACCATTATTCTGATATCAAGGCCGATCCAACATAATTTGATGTTTAAACCAAATTAAAAATTTGATGTATCTCATATATTAAATTTAAGAGTTAAATGATATTTTACACATTAATCTCAAGACTTTATGATGAATTTTTGTAACTAATGTTTGCTCACAAAACCACTTTACTAAAACAATTTCTGAAAAAAGATATTGCAACGAAATGAAAACATGAAAACTGTCAATTAAACATTCAACTTACAAAATTTGGTTGGTTTAACTACACATTTTGGACATGGTCAATTAAAATATTAATTTACAGTTGACCATAAGAAGACATTAAATTTTGCGTTGACTCGGCAAATTGAACATTCCGAACATTCTAAATTTAAAACTTCTCTAAATCCGAAAGCCAAATTGATTTTTGAAAGTTCAATTTAGTTCTTATCTTCATTATAATGAACCCCTAAGCTTGATTTTCTCTTTTCTTTTAAGAATGAGCTCAAATTTGAGTTTCAAACTTATGGATATATGTGTCAAAGAAGCTCAAATTTGAGCTCATTTTTGAAAGAATGGAAAAAATCAAGCTTAATGGTTCATTAAAATGAAGATAAGAACTTCATCGAGCTTTCAAAAATCGATTTGACTAGGTCAACTGTAAATTAGTAGTTTAATTGAGCAAGTTCGAAGTGTGTAGTTAAATTAACCAGATTTTATAAGTTGAATGTTTAATTAATAGTTTTCTCGAACCAAAACCATTATACTTGTCTATAATTAAATAAAAGTACAGCTAGTTCTACTTCTACCTAAGAATTTAGTTAACTAATGAAATGACGATACAAAATAAAAAACTTATGCAACAATTGATAGTAACAGATATTGTTTATCAATTATATATTGTGATTTTTAGATAGTAAGACATCAACATATTAATCAAGGCACTCATCATTTTGGTTGTTTTCTATAACATTATTAGTTTAATCGTATTTACTAGTTAACGGATTTAGTCATTTTAATCTTGTTTAATCTTTTAGCACTTGCAAAGCTGTAGAATTGAAGATTTAAAATATAAACTGCTACCTTGTGGCTTATTATTGAATTAGAAAACTTGACAAAGAATAAAATAATGAAAGCTAATTAAGATGAAAAACTAGTATTGAAGATGGGAAGGTGATGGTGTGGAGAAACTGAAAAAAAAATTGACCAAGGTTTTGGTAGTTATAGATAAAAAGGACGAAAAAGATCCGTCAAATTTCAATAATATAGAGTGAATAAATTAGTCTTGTTTATAAAAAATTTAAATCAAAAACAAAACAAAAATTAGATCACATATGAGGACTTGAGCCGATGCACTTTGGGTTTCGTTCTTACCATTTTTATAGACATAAACAGCTACACCAACCAAATATTTATACCATTTGCTGTCCTCGAATTTAATTATAGATATATACAAGGGTGATTTACTAAAATATATAAGAATTATGTGAAAAATACTTAAATAAATAAAAGTTTTGAATATTACTAGAATAATTTTTAAAATTTTTTATATACAATTTTGGTTTTTTTTGATAAGTAAAAAAAAAAGTAATTACGAAACTGCCATTAATGAAATATGCTACGTCAGCCGCTGCAAGTGACGAATTCGACTAAACTAAATGAATACAACATTAAAAAGTTGATAAAACTTTAGTATAGTTGACCATTCTATAATGTAGTGTATGGTAAAGTTGCAGATAACCCATGGTTGAGTTCGTTTTCTTTATGGTCAAGTTAATAATGATCCATAGTAGAGTTGAAAGTAAGATAATATAGTATGTGGTCGAGTTCATTTTTCCCATGGTAGAGTTCGTTTTCTTCGTGGTAAAGTTTGTTTTCTCCGTGGTCAAGTTAACACTACAAGAAAACAAGCGATTTGCGACGGAAATTTGCAAGGAATTATTTCCGTCGCAAAACTGCGATGGATTTGCGATAAATTTGCGACGTATGACAAGATATCGCAAGGACGTCGCAAACTCGCGATAAATACTTTGGTATCGCAAAACCTGCGACGAACTCGCGACAGACTTGCAACGAATTACGCTACATCGCAAATCCGAAGCATAGTTGCGACAAATTTTTTCTGTTGCAGCTTTTGCGAGGCATTTGCGATGACTCTGCGACATTTGCTACAGTACATCGCAAATCTTCAGATGTAAAGTTTCCCGATGGTTACGTGTCAAAGTTCTCAAGATGTATAGAGCAAGGGAAAAAAATATCTGGTATGAAGAGTCACGACTGCCATGTATTCATGCAGCGACTGCTTCCTTTTGCATTACTTGAGCTTTTATCGGTACATGTCCACGAATCAATTGCATGTAAAGTATTATATATAGTTTATGTTTTTAAATTTTGCTAGTTGATGGCATAGCTAAATTAGAAACTAATATCCTAGTGTTGCTCTGTAACTTGGAAAAAATATTTCCTCCTGCATTTTTTGATGTGATGGAACATCTTCCAATCTACCTGCCACACGAAGCAGCTCTTGGTGGTCCCGTTCAATATCGATGGATGTACCCGTTTGAGCGATTTATGGGACATCTAAAAAAAAGTCAAAAATCAAGCAAAAGTGGAAGGATCAAATGTTACTGGAAGTCTGATAGAGGAAGATGAAGAATCTGACGAAGAAGAAGACACTGACTGAAGTGATTAATTTATTTTGTATTTATTTTCTATTGTCTAAACATTTTTAGTATTCAGATAATGAATTTTTTAAATATTTTTATGCCTTGCGACGCCCCAAAAAAATGTCGCAAATGCCTTGCAAGTTTGCTATGTATTAGCGACAGAGTATTCCACTGACGTCGCAAAAGCGTTGCAGAGTATTCTGCTGACATCACAAAGGCGTTGCAAACATTGCGATGTCGCAAAGGCGTCGTAAACACTGCGACGTCTTTGCAAGGACTGTAGATCATAGCAAATTTGCATTCTTTCCCTATAAATAGGCCCCCTTGTCATTGTATATTCTCACCAAAAAAACTAACGAAAACATCTCGATCGAAAAAATCTAGATGTGATACGTGTCAGTAAGCTCAACAACACCTCGTAATTTATGTTTGGAATACCGTAGTTCATCCTCTGATCCACCGAATATTATTACTAAACCTTGGAATGTCCGGTGGATTAGAGGATGAATTTTGGTATTTCAAACGTAAGTTTTGATGTGTTGTAGAGCTTACGGACGCGCCTCACAATAGATCTTTTTGATCTAGGTGCTTCGTTATTTTTTTACCCAAGAATTTTTGTGACAGCTTTGCGAGGGATTTTGCCTTGGCGTCGCAAAGCCCTCACAAGTTTGTGAGGCACTTGCGACGCCAACCCCTAAAACTATAAAATTTTGCTAAGTGCTTTGGGCCAACAATAGCTCTATAGAAGAATGTCATATATTATGTGAATGTGATCACAGAATACTTAGACAATATAAGTCTCTCAATTTTTGTAACCAATATAATCAGTCCCGGACATATTCTACAAGTCTTTAATTTGCTTACCAATTTCATTTGAAGAAGTACTTAGCAAATTCAACGGTTTCATTTATGCTCTGAATTTGATTACAAAATCACTTTCCAGCTCGGTTAAGAATATTATACCAACTTGAGGTAATCTCGAACATGTTTCTACAACTTATTTTCTCCCTGTATGTATTACTCGCACTACGCAAAATTGCTCGGTTTCTGGATTTGCGAGGGCTTTTAGAAAACATCGCAAGTGCCTCGTAAACTTGCAAGGTCTTTGTGAGGGATTTTGCCTTGGCATCCCAAAGCCCTCACAACTTTGCGAGGCACTTGCAATGCCAACCCCTAAAACTGTAAAATTTTGCTAAGTGCTTTGGCACAACAATAGCTCTATAGAAGAATGTCATATATTATGTGAATGTGGTCAAGGAATACTCGGACAATAGAAGTCTCTCAATTTTTGTAATCAATATAATCAGTCCCGGACATATTCTACAAGTCTTTAATTTGCTTACCGAATTCATTCAAAGAAGTACTTAGCAACTTCAATGGTTTTGTTCATGCTCTGAAGTTGATTACAAAATCACTTTCCAGCTCGGTTAAGAATATTATACCAACTTGAGGTAATTCCGAACATGTTTCTACAACTTCTTTTCCTCCCCGTATGTATTACTCGCACTACACAAAATTGCTCGGTTTTTGGATTTGCGAGGCCTTTGCGAGGGCTTTCAGAAAACATCGCAAGTGCCTCGCAAACTTGCGAGGGCTATGCAAGGGAATGCGGAAACCCTAATTTCCTCGCAAGACCCTCGCAAATTTGCGATGGTCCTGCGACGGTGACCATTTTATATATATGTCCACCCATTTCTCATTCCCTATTTGTTCGTCTTCCTTCTTCTTCTCCATTTCCGCCGTCACCTCCTTCTTCCTTGCTTCCGCCGCCGTGCTTCGTTTAAGGTAGGTAATCCTTTCTCCTTACCTTTTTTCTTCTTTTCTTGTATTTCTCTTCAACTCTAGCTAAGTTTTGTTCTTCTCTGGTGCTAGATCTACAACCCGCCGCCGTCTTCCTCCTTTCCCGTCGCCGTGCTTCATTTTTTCTGGCCAAAGGTAATTTTTTTTTTCTTTTTTCGTTGAAATCTAGATTTAGAAATATTTAGACTGAATTTCTATGCTAGATTTTAGATTTACGCTTGAATTTGTTGAATCTGTAGTTCTAGATTGAAGATTTTAATTTTAGATTTTTTTATATTAAAAAACATTTAGGAGACAATAAAATAATTTTAAAAATATTTTTCTATTATTAAAACGTTTATTAATTTGATTTGAAACTTTTTTGTAATTTAAAAAAAACTATAATTTTCAAACATTATTTTTGTAAATTTAAAACATTTTATGTAATTTTAAAATGTTTTTGTAATTTAAAAACGTTTTTGGTAAATTTTAAAATAATTTTTGTAATTTTAAAACGTTTTTGAAATTTTGAAATAATTTTAGTAATTTTAAAATATTTTAAGTAAAATTTTAATGTTTTTATAATTTTAAAACTTTTTTCCTAATATTAAGACGTTTTTTGTAATTTTTTAAAATAAGTTTGTAATTTTAAAAATGTTTGTGATAGTTAAACCATATTAAAAATATTTTATAAACATATTAAAAATATTTTGATAATTAAAATTCATGTATGCAATTAGTTAAAAAAATTTGAATAAACTGTTAATTAAATTTATGAATTATATTAATTTATAAAATGATCAAATATAATCTTAGATGTGGGGATGTACCCCTAATTATTACTCCCGGTATCTTTCCAAGACCGGTGAGACTCATCCACCGATCCCTCCTGCATCTGGAGGTTCTATGTCGTCACTTGCTTCCGGTTTACGATCTGTTCCTCTGACTCCCTGAGGTAGTTATAGCCATTTATCGGGCAATTCTCCGGTAGGAGAGATTTTTCGCAGACCAGCTGAGGTTCCTCAGCCAACGTTACCTCAGGATGGTGGTGACTATATGACTGCTCTTGAGAATATTCTCACGGATGAGGTCCATGGATATCTTCCCAATCTTCATCCACAGCGTCCACCGAGAACTTTATGGTAAGATTTTTTTTACTTCTAAATTAATTAATTTATAAATATATTATTATTATTTTTACAGTATTTGTTTGGTTCAAAATATGGAGGTTCGCAGACGATGGAGATTTGGCAACAGCAATTAGGGAAATCTTTGAACGAGATTTCCAAGAACCGCATGCGAATATTAGACACGGAAAGACAAGGAGATATCATCAGAGTTCTCTAAATTCAATGCAGACTCGGAATTCAATTCTGAGGATGAAGACCCAGAGTTGTAGTTTTTTTTTTGTGAAATTTTTTTTTGTAGAATATTTTTTTTTGTAAAATATTTTAAAATATTAATTTGAAATTGTTTTTATTATTATTATATATATATTGTTAAATAAATAATTAAAGGTGTCGCAAATACGTCGCAAACTCTTTAGACGTCGCAAATTCATCGCAAAAAAAGACGTCGCAAAGACATTGCAGATAGGTTATCGCAATTCCCTCGCAAAGAAGGGCGTCGCGTATACCTCGCGAGTCTAACGTTGCAAAACCCGCGCAAAAAAAATATTGCGAATCCGACGCATAGTAGATTTCGCAAATTCATCGCATGTTTTGGCCTCGCAATACCATTGCATAAAAGGCGTCGCAATTTCATCGCATCTCTGGCCTCGCAATTCCATCGTAGGTATTTCATCGCAAACGCGTCGCAAGCTTTGCGAGGAATTTGCAACGTCGTTCTATGCGAGGGATTTGCGAGGGTTCTTGTCCGTCGCAAGTTTTGCGACGAATTTGCGATGTTTTTTTTTTGCGACACGTGTTTTGCGACGTTTTTTTGGATGTCGCAAATCCATCCCAAATTGCCATTTGCGACGGATTTGCTACGTTTTTTTCCATCGCAAAACACATGTTTTCTTGTGGTGTTATAATGACTCACAGTAGAGTTGAAAGTAAGATAATATAATGTGTGGTCGAGTTCATTTTCCCCATGGTAGAGTTCATTTTCTCCGTGGTAGAGTACTTTTTTCCGCGGTCAAGTTAATAGTGATCCATAGTAGAGTTGAAAGTAAAATAATATAGTGTGTGGTCGAGTTCAAGCCATTACCTAACTCTACCAAACCATTACCAAACTCTATCATTCAAGCCTGAATCAACGATACGAACTTTACCTCTCATAAAAGAACTCTACTACACTAGCAAAATTTCTGATGAACTCTTCCAAATTGTAACCTAACTTTACCATACTATAACCTAACTCTACTAAACCATTACCCAACTCTATCATTCAACCCATAATCAACAATACGAACTCTACCACTCATAAAAGAACTCTACTACACTAACAAAACTCGAGATGAACTCTTCCAAACTGTAACCTAACTTTACCTAACTATAACCTAAACCAAACCATTACCAAACTCTACCATTCAAGCCAGAATCAACGATACGAACTTTACCACTCATAAACAAACTCTACTACACTAACAAAACTCATGATGAACTCTTCCAAACTATAACCTAACTCTACCAAACTGTAATCAAACTCTATCATTCAAGCCAGAATCAACGATACAAACTTTACCACTCATAAAAGAACTCTACTACACTAACAAAACTCAGGATGAACTCTTCTAAACTGTAACCTAACTTTACCAAACTATAACCTAACTCTACCAAACCATTACCAAACTCTACCATTCAAGCCAGAATCAACGATACAAACTCTACCACTCATAAAAGAACTCTACTACACTAACAAAACTCGTGATGAACTCTTCCAAACTGTAACCTAACTTTACCAAACTATAACCTAACTCTACCAAACCATTACCAAACTCTACCATTCAAGCCAGAATCAACGATACGAACTCTACCACTCATAAAAGAACTCTACTACACTAACAAAACTCGTGATGAACTCTTCCAAACTGTAACCTAACTTTACCAAACTATAACCTAACTCTACCAAACCATTACCAAACTCTACCATTCAAGCCAGAATCAACGATACAAACTCTACCACTCATACAAGAACTCTACTACACTAATTAAACTTGTGATAAACTCTTCCAAACTGTAACATAACTTTACCATACTATAACATAACTCTACCAAACTGTTACCAAACTCTACCATTCAAGCCAGAATCAACGATACGAACTCTACCACTCATAAAAGAACTCTACTACACTAACAAAACTCGTGATGAACTCTATCATACTACAAACCCAGAAACCCACAATCTAAATTTGTCGAAGACATAAACCCCATTTCGAAATCATTCCGAAACCTAATTTTGAAAAACAAAATTGATTGAAATTGAGAGAAGAAAAACAAAATGGTGAGAAAAGATGAAACGAGAATAAGAAACAAGAGAATAAGAAGAAGAAACGAGAAAAAAATGAGAGAAGAAGAAGATAGACGAAGAAGAGAAAAAAATGAAAAGAAAATGAAGAGATCAAAGAAGAGAGAAGGAAAAAGAAGAAGAGAGAAGAAGAAAGAAGAAAAAAGAAGAAGAGAGAAGAAGAAAGAAGAAAAAAGAAGAAAAAAGAAGAAGAAAGAAGAAAATTTTTTTTTGTTACTAAAGGTACAAAAGTAATTGCACCTTTCTTTTATTTTTATTTTAAGCTATTTAAGTAACATTCATATAAATTATATATAGATTAGTAATTTTTTCTATATACTATGCCTAAAATAGTTGTTTGCTTAGCTTATGCTCAGGATCGGATTTGCCAATATCAACAAAAATTGACCAGTATTAGAATCAAGAGTCTGAACCTCCTGATAAAAGTAAATAGTGCTATATATAGACGTATAAATCAAATCTTGATTGTGTAATTTATTCAAGTTAACTGAGTTTTGGATTTCGACCCAATAACACATATTTTAACACAAGTACATAATATTTCATCAAAATAATACATATTTAGGCACTACAAAAATATATTTATATTAGTACGTAATATTTCATCAAAATAACACATATTTTGACATAACATAAAGATATTGTTACAATTTGTAAATAGTTGTAATACAAGTGTCACAATGCATATTGATAATAAAAACGTCATAATATACTTGAGGAAAAGAAAGCAAAAGTGGTTCCCGTAGTAGCGGCAAGCGAAATGGGAGCAACCAAAATTTGTGATACTTAATCTTCAAAAATATACCAATTTTGTCATAATGAAACTAAAAAAGAATATTTATCTAAAAAACAACAGAATTACTTTATTTTTTGTCAAATGAACATTCATCTATTCTTTTTAGGGAAAACTGCCAAAAAATATGTGAACTTGCAAAACCTAATTGATTTAACTATGAACTTTGAACTCCGTCAATTAAATTACCAATTTAATGTCGACCTTAAACAAACACTAAAGTTTGGGTTGACTCGGCCAATTGAACATTCCAAAAATCCCAAATTTAAAATTTCTCAAAATTCGAAAGCAAGCCGATTTTTCAAAGTTCGATTTAGTTCTTATCTTCATTTTAATGAACCCTTAAGTTTGTTTTTTTACATTCTTTCAAAAATGAGCTCAAATTTGAGTTTATTTAACACATATATCCATAAGTTTAAAGCTCAAAATTTGAACTTATTTTTGAAAGAAAAGAGAAAAGCAAGCTTAGGGGTTCCTTAAAATAAAAATAACAACTGAATCGAACTTTGAAAGATCGGTATGGCTTTTGAATTTTGAGAAATTTTAACTTTGGGATTTTCAGAATGTTCAATTGGCCGAGTCAACCCAAAATTTAGTGTTTATTTAAGGTCAACATTAAATTGGTAGTTTAATTGACGAAGTTCAAAGTTCATAATTAAATCAACCAGATTTTGCAAGTTCACATGTTTTCGACAGTTTTCCATTCTTTTTATACTCATTTTTGTTATTTTTGGAAGTAAAATGAAAGACAATTCTTCATCTAATCTAATATTGATTGGAAAAAAGATCTCTGAGAACTATGTCCGAGATCTCATTAAGCGAAAAACATATACAAATATAGAAGAAATCGAATATGGAGGAAAATGGGATAAATAGCTGATACTATACAGGAAAGAATAAAATCATAATAATTCATAACAGATAAAATTCATTATAAAAATTATATATATAACATTATAAATTTTTATTAATATTTATAGTTACAATATCACATATTTTTTGTAATGAGGTTTATGAAAGCCTCTCAATTGAAAAATTAGTCAGTTTCTTATGTTTTTAGACGGTTCGATGATCCGAAGCATTTGATGCAATATACAAAAATTTTAAATAAAAGACAAGAAAGACAAGTATTGTGACAGTAGAAAAAAGGAAAGACGTGGAACTTTGGTCTTCTCGAAAATTTGACTAAAATAGTGAAAATTACGGACATACTCTTCTTCTTTTTTTTTTCTTTTTTTTTGTGATAACTATTTTAATGTGAAATACTCTGTACGATATACCGAGAAAAATCTAGTATATTTCTACATGCAAAACAAAACCTAGCTTATTAATACAAATCAAATTTTTTTTAAACTTGTATGTATGATAAATTGGAAATGACCAAATAGTTAATTCATTTGGTCAATGATGGATTTAATACGGGTAGAGAGGACAACATGGTATAATGATAATACTACTATATAAACAAAATACAAAAATATGATTAAATAAGAGAAAAAAAACGAAAGTCCATTTCGTCCTTTAAGACAGGACACTGAAAAGCCTGCGTCGCCACGTCAGCATCTCCTTTTCGTGTAATTTAATAGTGTGCCAACTAGGTCCCCAAGTATTCCCTTTGACCTATCACTTTTGTCCATTTTCAACCATCATTTTTTTGCATTTATGTAACCATTTTCCTGTTCGTTTTATTTTTACTTAGGTCAAACAATAATAGAGATAAATGAGTTTGGTCCTAATATCAACCTCTAGGCATCAGAATGTAAGGGATTTGGTCCTTTATATTAAGGTTTTTCAAAGTCTAAGTCCAGAAAGAAAAATGTCCTTCCAAGACTCGAGATATTGCGGTTGGACCTAATTTGGTTCGGTGAGAGATTAATGGTGTGGAATCTTTGTAAAATCTATACCTTATGATTTCTTAATTAAATACATGTCAATTTTTAAATGATAAGAACATAAGCAAAAACGTATCTTTTGGATTCATGGTTTATGATCTAAATTTGGCAATGGTTCTTCCACAGCGAATCCAGAATAGCTTGATGTCTTCGGTGATGGGATGTAGAGAACGTTTTCTGTATTTCTTGTTAGGGTTGCTATGGGGACCAAGACCTTCTATTCATATAGAATTAATTTCTAATTCGACCCTTCATCAAATTAAAAAATTATTGAATGTTACTACATAATTTTGACTCCTTTAAATAATGACTCTAACACATTAATTATATATTTGTGACCCTAAAATAATTTTTACAATCTTCCACTGGGTCACATATGTATCCTAAAAATATGATAGACTTTGTGAGCTCAAAGTTGTCATTATATAGTTGAGTCTAAGCAAAATCTCGTCCATTGACTATAACAACATAGGATCATAGCGGTCTTCATTATAATAAAAATAACTAAACCTTCCATGGTCACTGAAGTCAATACAGTCAAATGACATAGATTTTCCAAAAGTGTAGCATGAAAATTACTTAGTATATGTCGATTTTTCAACTGGTCCTACCTTATTGAGATCCTTTAACTTTATTGTTCAAAAGAGTCAACTGAATACTTTATTTCTGATCAGAAAATGAAATGTGCATAAACACAACAAAAACATAAAACCCCAAACCAAATGAAAAACTCCCACCAAACCAAATGATCCTCAAACATTGTAACACACATTCGAGCAGTATGCTCATGAAAGACCTTTGGTGGAATACCTTTTGTAAGAGGATCTGCTGTCATGGAGTTTGTCCCCAAGTGTTCTATGGAAATCTCTCCACTTTGAACCCTCTCCTGAACAATGAGAAACTTAATCTCGATAAACTTGGACTTTGTCACACTCCTATTTTTGTTGGAGTACAAAACAGCTGATTTATTGTCACAATATAACTTGAGTGGTCTTTCAATTCCCTCAACAATCCGCANCAGCCTAGTGACAAAATTCCTCAGCCAAAGTCCCTGATTAGATGCCTCAAAAATTACTACAAATTCTGCTGCCATTGTAGAGGAAGCTATGAGTGATTATTTCAAACTACGCCAAGCAATAGCTCTACCAGCCAATAGAAAAACATAGCCTTAAGTGGACTTTCTACTATCTTGACATCCAGCAAAATCAGAATCAGAATGTCCAACGATCTCTAAGCTATCTGATCTCCGATATGTGAGCATATAGTCCTTTGTTCTCTGCAGGTACCTCATGACCCTTTTGGCTGCTTTCCAATGGTCTAAACCTGAATTATTTAAGTATCTGCCCAAAACTCCAACAATGTAAGCTAAATCCGGACGCGTACAAACTTGAGCATACATTAGACTTCCTATTGCC
>OVBA01001256.1:0-46808 GCA_900406435.1 Lepidium aucheri
TAATAAGATTAGTAATGAAAATTACTTTTTGTTAGAATTAATTTTTTAACAGTTAATATTCTTGATTTTCTTTTAGATTAAGATCTCTTTTTTGATTTGGATAAGCTAAATATTGAAAAAATATATTTAAATATTTTTATCTACTTTAAAAAAATAGATAAATAGAGAAAAATTTCGGATCATTGGATCCGACACGTGGAAAAATTTTGTTAATTACTAACTTTGAGAAACTCTTCTTTATATAATAAGATTTGGTTATTGGACCGATCAATTATGGCTCAATGTTTGACAAAAAAAAATTTCTAGGTAAAAATTCGTTTATCAAAAAAGAATAATAACTTTATAATGATTATGCAAATCACAATGTAACCAAATCCACAAAGAATTTGTAACAAAGTATTTATAACCAACGGCTATATTTGATCAATTAATGAAGACTACCTAACAAATACTTATAGACATATTAAGTGCCTATTAAACTAGTAACTCTATCTTTCAAAAATGTATAAAAAACGTTTACAATTAAACAAAATTCAACTAAGAAAAACACTCACAAAAATATTTTATAATTAATAAGGAAAAAAAACATAAGCAACGCCGGCCAGAAGCCATTTTTTAAAAAAACGAAGGATTGATCCAAAATTTGACATTTTTAAAAAATATTCAATATTTTACTATTTCTAATTAGAAAAAGTACTTCATAAAATACTAAATTTGGAATAGAAAAATGTTTTGTTAATTCAGGTTAAATCCCAAAACAAAGTTACAAACTTAGTGGAAGACAACAACATCAAACCAAATTGAATTAAATTAGGTTTAACCGGCCGAGATAACCAAATAAACATTCGATGGCTAAAAGGAAATTCTAATCTTGTAATTAAACTCATTAATCACTAGATTTCTAGATGCTATCAATCCATGAATACAAACATTTTTTGAAAGTTGCACTCTAGTAATGATTCTGAAATAAATAATACTGAATTAACTTTTAAGATACTACGATCTAATCATACTTTTAATGCAATCTAATCTTTGCAACTTTGGTATAATTGAAGATTTGAATCGATGAATCGATCAAAATTCTGAAAATAACGAGATCATGACAAATGAAAACATGATTATAGCTAGCAAACAATTATTACATTTTCTCTAATAAATAAAAAAAACAAATGAAGTTATAAATGACAAATAGATATTCTATCAACTCGAGAAAAAAATACCAAACTAAACAAAAACAAAAGAAACATAAAGGTGAATGTTGCTTACATATGTTGTTCTGATGTCCTAATCTGTTTTTCCTTTTTTTTGGAATTATGTCTAAAAGTATTTCAGTTTTTTTCGTAGATGGAGAAAACTTAAACAGGATAATGCAGAAAGAGAAGAAGTTGAAGACATGTAAATATGAGAGTGGAGAGAGAGAGAGAGTGAAAATTACCATTGTGCCCTTTGTTTGGTATAGAGAAAGAATCGTCACCATTTGATGTCATAAGCTTTTAACCGTTAATTTTCGGTTACATTCCAATAAAATTTAGGTATGTAGCCGTTCTATACTTTCATGTCATTGTTTATCCAATAATTCGGGTAATCTAGTTTAACAGAAACACCATAGATACTATGATTATTAGGGGTTTTCGTCGAACCAGTTCAACAAATTTACTGGTCAACAAACCATAAGATTTGACTGATCTTGAAACAATGTGTATTAGATTTGGATTTCAAACTCAAAATCAATTAGTAATGAGCAGAGAATTTCATATCTTATATAATAGTTAGAATCCCTTCTAATTTTCGATATGGGATGTTATTCCCTAATACGCTCTTTCGAGGTAATGGCTCTTTGGCTATTGATCTCGATATGTTTGAGATCGGATCGACAACTCCAATTTTGGGGCTGGGTTGTTGATAATTGAACCAACTTTGGGTCGGATCGAATTTGACAATGTGGATCGTGAGTTCTGATATCATATTAGATTATGAGCTTCCAACTCAAAACCAATTGGCAATGAGTGGAGAAGTCCATATCTTGTATTCCCTCTGTTTCAGATTGCTTGTCATTTTAGAGTTTTGCACACATATTAAAATAATATGTAAATGTTCTTTTATGCTCTTATTTGACTATTAAAATTCCAAACCATTTAATATTTTAATTATGTAAGTAGGGCAAATGGAATAATTTTGTATTAAAAACTACATTGGAAAACTAGAATGATAACTAAAGTGAAACAAAAAATTTAGCCTAAAATGATAACTAATATAAAACAGAAGGAATATATATTAGTTACTATCCCTTCTAATTTCTAATGTGTGATATTATTCATGTGAATATCCCTAATACGGCACGCGAATATAAATTTGTTTTCAGAAATACTCGAATTCCGGATAACATATCACTAAACCACGCCCGCAAGGTCCTCGTGGGCTTTTATGTCATAGACAAACCTTAATTTATGTTTTATCATATTTATCATAATTAAGGCTATGGACAATGTGTATATATAGAGTCAAATAATCAATCACCAAATTCAAATTTCTAATCATGAGGATTATTGAATATGGGTTTGTTATTATCCAACTTATCTTGTAAAATCTTAAAGCTAGTTTGGTAGGTCGATTGAGATAGTTTAATATTATAAGAAAGCTAACATTAGAAAAGGGTAATTTGCAAGTCATTCCAACAAATCCTTACACTTCATCCAATTTCATTATCTTCATATAAAATCAAAATGTCTTTCGCATTTCGTAACAAACCTAAATATTCACAAATAAAATCTTTGTATTTTTTTTTCAATTTTATGTACACGAAAAAAATATGAAGTATAAAACAATCTCATTATCTCTATTTATATCTATAGCCATTGCTATATTTGCCATTTTAGCCTCCAAAACTCTCTTTACAACACATCTTGAGATTGATATCAAATCAAAATCATATTCAGCTGAATTTGTATACGATCACAACTATCATCATCATCACCATCATCATCATCATCATCATCATCGTCGTAAACCTTCAGATACCAAGAAGAAAGTATCAATATGTGAAGATTTTCCCAAAGATATACCACCACAAGACACAAACACAACGTCTTATTTCTGTGTAGATAAAAAAGGTTGCTGCAATTTCACGACGGTGCAATCAGCGGTGGATGCAGTCGCGAATTTCAGTCAGAAGAGGAACGTGATTTGGATAAACTCCGGCATGTATTAGTATGTTGTTCTTCAAATCATATATTATATAGTTCAAGTTTAATATAAAGTTTGTATATAGGTTTAATTAGATGAGTATTGTGTGACAGTGAAAAAGTTGTGATTCCGAAGACTAAACCAAACATAACATTGCAAGGACAAGGGTTTGAGACTACGGCCATAGCGTGGAACGACACGGCTTACTCGGCTAATGGCACTTTTTATTGTGCTACGGTTCAAGTCTTTGGTTCTCAGTTCGTTGCTAAGAACATTAGTTTCATGGTACTTTAATTACTTAAACCGAAACTAGTTAGGTTATTTTGGTTTTGATAGAAACCAGAAAACCAATTGGTTCGATCCACTACGGATCTGATTTCGCTTTTTTTTTAAAGACTAGTATTTATCAGGGAAGTGCTTTTAGTCAGGTGGTTTAGTGTCGGGTTTGCTTTTTTCTCCATCCGAGTTCGATTACTAGGAATCACATTTGTCCTAAATGATATATATAGTAAGGGGGTTTGAGGGATTTCGTTATGTATGAAACATTGTCGATCTAATTATTGACAAAACAATAGTAGTGTTTATTTTCTTCGGTTTAACGGAATTAGGAATCATTAAAATATATAAGTTTGGTGGGAAAATATATTTGATCAAGTAGTTGAATGTCATCTCTATGTCTTTCGTAACAGAATTCAATTTCAAATAGTCATGTTTGTCCGATGTGATAATGTTAGAGATTTATCTATGAATAAAACTTTGTAAAATACTAGTCGGCAAAAGAAAATATATAAGTTTGGTGTAGTGATATATATGTAATGTTTTGTGACAGAACGTGGCTCCAATACCGAAGCCAGGAGACGTAGGAGCACAAGCGGTAGCGATTAGAATCGCAGGAGACGTATCTGCGTTTGTAGGATGCGGTTTCTTTGGAGCTCAAGACACTCTTCATGACGATAGAGGTCGTCATTATTTCAAAGATTGTTACATTCAAGGCTCTATTGATTTCATATTCGGCAATGCAAAATCTCTCTACCAGGTAATTTATTACATGCATATTTTATTTACTTTTTAATTAGAGTTTGGATCCAGTGCTTGTTTCTATTCGGGTAGATAATTAGGATGAACCTGACTAATTTCAAAAATTCGTAGCTAAATATCAATTACGAAAACAGCTACGAAAATTCTATCATATAGTCAGGAAAAAAAAAAGTTACGATTACTTAAAAAAATTTCTAGCAATATAACACCAAATTTTATATGTGACGATTGTCGTAACTATACAGTTGTTGCTAGAAAAAGAATTGTGACTAAAAAAAATTTAAACTATTGCGACAATTGTATGGTGACTATGAATGTTAGTAATAATTTGTGACGTTTTATATATAATTTTGTTATGAATTTTGTTTGTTACGAATCATTGTGATTTTATTCTGTAACGATTTGTGACAAGTTTGTCACTAAACTGATTTGTCACGAATATATTATGATGTTTCTGTTACTAATATACATTTCTGATACTTGTATTACAACCACTTACAAATTATCACAAATTCGTAATAATAGCATCATATTATGACGAAATATGTGTTATTGTAACAAAATATTACGTATCGATACAATTTTTTTTGTAGTGTGTGAGTAATCAAGATTTTATTATTATTTTTTGTGGCATTTTGATGAATTTATGTGACTTTTCATACTGCAATTTAGCCACAAACTTTTTCGTGACTAAATTATAGCTACCAATATTTTTTTTCACTGACATATTAGTGTTGATGTATATTTGGTTTTACAACAATTGCATAGGATTGTCAAATAATATCAATGGCGAACCAAGTGAGTCCAGGGTCTAAGGCAGTCAATGGAGCCGTGACTGCAAACGGACGTAACTCTAAGGACGAGAACAGTGGCTTCTCCTTTGTTAACTGCTCGATCGGTGGCACTGGTCATGTGTGGCTCGGTCGTGCATGGAGACCTTACTCACGTGTTGTTTTTGTTTCAACTACTATGACTGATGTTATAGCACCTGAAGGCTGGAACGACTTCAACGATCCCTCTAGGGATTCGTAAGCACAAATACTCAATTTTTTTTGGAATTAATTTGAGGTTTTTGATTATAATAAGTGATAATTGTTTTTCTTTTTTTTTTGGTTAGGACGATATTTTATGGAGAGTATAATTGTTCGGGTCCAGGAGCTGAGATGTCAAAGAGACCATCATATGTTCAGAAGCTTAATGAGACTCTAGTGGCTCAATTCATTAATATTTCTTATGTTGATGGAGATCAGTGGTTACAATTTTCTGATCTTTAAAGGAAATCATTCAATCAATAAAATGGATATTTAATTCTCAGTTCTTTTGAAAAACAAAAATTCAGAGAAAATTGATTGCAATGCATATTCACATCCCATCCATAACTAGACGCTAACAATTTCTAAACAATACCATGTAAGACAAATACGATATGCCAATCTCTAAAATCAAATTTGGATAAAAAAAATTAGGAGAGATGATACTCAATCAGGTCAAAACAGTTTTCCATTGATCGTAACTAAAAATAATAATATTTGAGGCTGCATATGAGCAGAGCCGGTTTTGAGTTTTTGAAGGCTGGAAACTAAGAATGGGACCACATCATTTTTATTAAAAGAAATTTGTTTAACCAATAAAAACGATTGTTTATTAAACAAAAATTGTAAAATATTCTAAAGTACGAAAGAATAAGTACATTACTTTCGAAATATGATTTTCTTTGCATTTCTACTTGCAAATTCATTCATCAAACTTATATAGTCGAATTTTTCAACAGCCAAACTTATATAAATAAGTACTAAATCACGATTTGAACACAAATCTTAATTAATTTTTTAAGAACACATACAACACTAAACTAAAAGAAACTACTTTGTATTTTGAGGCCAAGAATTTATTTATATTTTTGGAGCCGGAAACTGGTGATGAGCTTCCGACACAGGCCGGTCCTGCATATGAGTCAAAATGAAATAATGAGCAAGCTACTTCTTTGGGCTACATATTAGTGAACTGCAAGCAGAGGCCCAATAGTTAATTGAGAATGGTCAGCGTGAAGATATATATAAACGAAGACTTTAATGACAAAAAAAAAAAAAAATGAAGAGTATTTCGAGCATGACATTGACATTAAGAAACGAAGAATAAAACTATGACGAGAAGATTGAATTCAGCATAATATTGTGGCAGAAGAGACTGTAAGAATGTTGTAATCTCTTATTGAATAAAGCAACGATTTACAGAGACATATATACAAAGTATAGAAGATGCTAGAACAGAGTATAATAGGAAATATTATATACGATACATCAAGCAATAAAGAGAGAATCAATTAGTATCCTTAACATGCCCCTTCAAGATGGAGGGGGATATGACAACTCCAATCTTGTCTCTGAGTTCTGCAAAACGAGTGCGGGATAGTGGCTTTGTTAATGTGTCTGCTAGTTGATCTTTTGTGTGGAGGTGTGTGACTTGAAGGATCCCTTGTAAGACTTGACCTCGGATGAAATGATAGTCCAACGCAACGTGTTTCATTCTGGAATGAAAAAGTGGATTGGCACAGAGGAATGTGGCACCCACGTTGTCACAATGTATCTCTGGTGGTGTCGAAAGAGTAACACGAAGTTCGGTGAGAAGATTGCAAATCCATCGGATTTCGGAAGCGGCGTTTGCAACTGCGCGGTACTCAGCTTCAGTGGACGAGCGAGCAACACTTTTCTGTTTTCGTGATGACCAGGAAACTGGATGGCTGCCAAGATAAACAATGTAGGCGTTAGTTGAAAGGTAATCGTCTGGATCACCAGCCCAATCAGCATCTGAATATGCATGTAGCTTGAGACTGTTTGTTGCGGAGTAGAAGAGACCATGAGTTGTGGTGCCTGCAAGGTATCTAAGAACTCGTTTTGCTGCTTTCCAATGGTCTGTTGTTGGACAATGCATGAACTGTGAAAGACGATTTACAGCATACATAACGTCCGGTCTTGTGAATGCCAAATATTGTAAGCTTCCCACTAGTCTTCTGTATTCTTTGGCGTCTGTGAGTGAGGTGCCGGAAGTGACTGTGAGTTTCGGAGATGACGACATAGGAGTGCTTACAGGATTAGCATCTGTCATGTTGTATTTGTGGAGTAAGTCAAGAATATATTTGCGTTGTGACAGATGCAGTCCTTTTGGAGTTCGATGAGCTTCAATGCCAAGAAAATAGTTTAAGTCTTCAGAGTCTTTGATGGAGAATCGATCTGCTAATTGTGCAAGAACCTGAGACACTGCTTGAGTAGTGTTTCCTGTGAGAAGAATATCATCAACATACACTAGCAAATACAGTATAGTGGTGCCCTTTTGGAGAGTGAAGAGAGAAGCATCAGCCAAAGAGTTTTGAAAACCAAGAGAAAGAAGATACGACCGTAGTTCAGTGTACCAAGCGCGCGGAGCTTGTTTCAGCCCGTATACGGCTTTATTGAGGCGACAAACATAATCCGGATGATCATGATCAATGAAGCCAGGTGGCTGCTCCATGTAGACTTCTTCGTCTAAGGTGCCCTGTAGAAACGCATTATTGGCATCAACTTGTTGTATGGGCCAGTGTTTACTTACAGCAATATCCAAAACGAGTCGGAGAGTAGTGGATTTGATGACAGGACTAAACGTTTGTTCATAGTCTCTGCCAAGTTCCTGATTGTATCCTTTCGTAACAAGGCGAGCTTTACATCGACCGAGAGAGCCGTCTGGAAGGAATTTATTCTTGAAAACCCAACAACAACCAACCACATTTTTGTTTGCCGGTCGTGGTACCAGATTGTAGGTGCGGTGAGTTCCAAACGCATCGACCTCAGAGCACATGGCACCACGCCATTGTTCATCACGCAGAGCTTGTTGATGAGTACGGGGTTCTGGTGGGATTGACGATCTTGAGACTGTGAGATTGAATTTTCGATTTGGTTTTGTGATTTGATTCTTCCGACGAGTTACCATCGGATGAATATTGGTTGTTGTCGGCGTTGAAGTTGTTATAGACGAAGAGGGTAATTGATGTGGGCCATCATTGTGTTCTTGAGGTGGCAAATCTTGTGGGCTAATTATTGGGCCTGAGTGCACTATAGGTACTGGATGTGTTGTGGCTGGTGGGTCCATAAGTAGCTGATTAGTTGCAGGTAATGGGCTTTGTTGTATGTGGGCTTGTTGAGATGCTTCAGAATTTTCAGACGGCGGAGGCGTTGGCGAGTTCTGAAATTGCAATGATGGAGGTAACTCGGCGCGGTGCGGGAGGTGAGAATCAGAGATCGGAAGCTCCATTACCCGCGGCGGTGACTGTGGAGAGAGCTCTACGTGTGGTGGTGATGGAGTGGGTATGACGGTATGTGGTGAGAATGTTGATTGAGGTGTTGGCTGAGAGGTTTTGGTAGATAGGTTGGATGTAAGGTTTAGGAAAGGATAGATATGTTCTTCAAAGCGGACATGTCTTGAGGTGTACATTCGTCCGGTTGTTGGATCTAAGCACAAATATGCGCTCTGCGTCAGAGAATAACCCATGAAGACGCATGGTGTTGATCGAGGTTCTAGCTTGTTGGAAGTATACGGTCTCAGGCAGGGATAGCAGAGACACCCAAAAGAGCGAAGTTTCATGTAATTTGGTGAGGTTTGAAAAAGTTTCTGAAACGGGGATTCCATAGCAATTACAGGTGTTGGTAGGCGGTTAATCAGATAAACGGTTGCGGCAAAGGCATACGTCCAGTAAGTGGTGGGAATAGATGCGCGTGAGAGGAGAGAGAGACCTGTCTCCACAACATGGCGGTGTTTACGTTCTGATAAGCCATTATGCTCTGGGGTGTGTGGCGGTGTTGTGAAATGACTGATGCCAACAGTTGCTAAGAAGGAGCGAAGGGCAACGAATTCGCCGCCATTGTCTGTGTACAATGTTCGGATTGGTGTTTTGAACCAATTCTCGACTAGGTGCTTGAAAGGTATGAACATGTCTTTGACTTCTGATTTTTTCTTTAAGGGATAGAGCCATGTATACCGGGTGTAGTGGTCTATGAGTATCAGGTAGTATTTGTAATTATCGACAGAATGTATGGGTGATGTCCAAACATCTGCGAAAATATATTCAAGAGGAGCAGTAGAGGATATGGTGTTGTTGAAAAAGGGTAGTTTGTGGCTTTTGTTTATATGGCAATCATTGCAAAAATGAAGAGATTGATTTGATTTCGAACAAGGTAGTAGAAAACTTGATACAATATTGTTTAAAATAGAGGGAGAGGGATGGCCTAGGCGATGATGCCAATCAGCTGAGGATAAGTTTGAGGTCTGGGAGGCAAGATAGGTTGATGGATTGGATAGAGGCCATTCGTAGAGCTCATTCCTGGCCTTGCCGTGGAGTAATGGGACCCCCGAGCTGAGATCCTTCACCTGGAAAGTAGAGGGAAAAAATTCCACCGAAACATTATTAGAATTACACATCTTGTAAACTGAGATTAGGTTGCGTTTAATGCTTGGCACACAGAGAACATCATGTAACTTAATATCATGTAAAGATGCAGGTAATGACAGAGATCCAGTATGAGTGATAGAGAGACCTGAGCCATCACCAACATGGATAGAATCTGAGCCAAGGTAGGGCTGAGAGTTCGGCAAGCTGTGGAGGTCGCTAGTCATATGGTGCGTCGCACCACTGTCGAGCAGCCATGAGGGATAAGCAGATTGAGAATTGGTAAAAGCAACATTAGCGCGCGGCTGCCATGGTGGATACGCCGTTGGAGCAGGAGCAGCTTCAGAGGACTGAGTGTAGCGGAGAAATTGATTACATCGACGGGCGCTATGACCATGTGTACCACACAATTGGCATTTACCCTGATAACCTTTGGATGGCTGTGAGTTAGAACGTGGAGCGGGAGATGATGGTTGAGAGGGCTGCATATTCCAGTTGTTGGTGCGTGTATTCGGTCGATTCTGATTGGAACGTTGGCGAGATGTTGCAACATTGGCTGTGATCGGTGCAGAGGAAGTGGGAGCGGTGACGGTGAGAAGTCTAGCCTCATGGTTGAGGAGTTTCTCGTGTAGTTCAGTAAGAGTGGGTGGGGTATCTCGGCTTTCAACCTGATCAACGAGAGTCTTGTACTCGTCGGGAAGACCTTCCAAGATATGCTCTATCTGATCCTCGTGCTCAATGGCTTTGCCCAGAAGTCCCAGCTGATCAAACCGATTGGTGAGACCTTGCAGGTATTCAGTGATGGACATGGTACCTTTTGTCCATTGTTTAAGTTGGTGTTTTAGTTGTTTAATGTGACCTCGACTCGGTTTAGCGTAGGTAGCAGCGCATGTTGACCAGATATCTGCTACTGTCTGAGATCGTGAAAGGGTTGCTTGGATGGATGGAGTGATGGTGCCTAGAAGGCTGCTATAGATGAGTTGATCTTGCCTTTGCCATAGAGCGTGTGCAGGATTGGGAGATGAGACATTGTCTCTTGTGATTGTTGGAGAAGGA
Organism: Lepidium aucheri; assembly: GCA_900406435.1. Classification (NCBI taxonomy): domain Eukaryota; kingdom Viridiplantae; phylum Streptophyta; class Magnoliopsida; order Brassicales; family Brassicaceae; genus Lepidium; species Lepidium aucheri. The sequence goes on from OVBA01001256.1 coordinate 10,694, forward strand.
ACTCTGTGTTATCAAGATGTCCAGCGAGAGCATAACCGTTGAGGAGCGAGTGGACTTGAAGACTCCAAACCATGTAGTTGGTGGAGGTTAATTTGGTTATGTTGCTCATGTTGATACTGAGCAGATTGGTGGGATTGATATCAACGGTTTCAAGTGTGGAAGTAGACATGGTGGTGAGAGAAAGCGGGGAAAAAAAAAAAAGGAAGAAAGAGACGGCGGAGAGGTTTGTAGCTAGGTTTTAACGTGCTCTGATACCATGTAAGAATGTTGTAATCTCTTATTGAATAAAGCAACGATTTACAGAGACATATATACAAAGTATAGAAGATGCTAGAACAGAGTATAATAGGAAATATTATATACGATACATCAACCAATAAAGAGAGAATCAATTAGTATCCTTAACAGAGACGATAAAAAGTGACTCAAACAAACCAAATTCTGTATTGTTTTTTGTCAACTTGAAACTTATACTAGGATAGTCTATATGATAATACAAAATTTGGAAACAAAGTATCACAAGCTAACTTACTAATTTTACGAACAAAAAAATCAGTTTTGTGTATTAATAATTTAGAGATTAGCCAAAAGAAAAATCGTAGAATAAAATTTTCAATCTAGTAAAATCTTTAAGATAGAGAAAAAACGAGTCAATCTTTATGATTGACACCATCTTCAGAACTTCCAAAAATCATTTTAATACAATGATTCAAAAAGTTCTCATAATACAAAGACCAAAGACTTCTGATTACAATTTTATTTACAAGTTATATAAAATATAGTTTAGTAGACTTATAAATATTAGAATATAAATATTTCAAAAGCTTTGATTCTTTGGAAGAAGAAAACAAAATATGATCACAATCACAAAGTCGTAGAAGCAGAGTTAGAAAGTTTGAATGAATGAATAATGAAGTATTCAGCTGAATGAAGACTTTTGTGTATCACAATAGAATAGTCAAAGTGATTCTATGTGAGGGTCCATTCACAGTTTTACATAAGGTTTGGCACTTCTATTATATATGCTAATACTCTCCTCGATATTAATCAGAATACAAAAAAGTGCTAATATATAAATATGAAAGTCCTTTGGGAAGTGTTTTTGGTCAAATGTCATTTTTGTTGTTTTCTTAAACAGATTTTTATTTTATGAATTTATTTGATACTAGTAGGAATTGTAGAAAAATTTGACTATAGGAATTGGGTCTTATCAATCAAATTATTTATAAAAATAAATAAATATAGAAGTCTTTAGAGTCAACCTAATGAATTTCATTTAAATTATATACGGTTTCAATCAAAATTGTCATGTCCTAATCCAACATATTTTCATGAGTATACTCACAATTTATTTGTTTGTGAAAAACAACAACCATATGGCGTAGTTAGAATTTTTTTTTTTGTCAACATTAGATTACAACTGACCGGTTCATTAGCAAATTACTACATAATGTAAGCAATAGAATTCGATTCATGGATATGCAAGTGCGTCTGCTTTTAGTGGACTTACTACATGTCACTAGACTAAATGCCACCTACGCATAATTCGGAGTTTCAATATTGGGAAACAGTGAAAAAATCTTTAAATTATAATATATATTAGATTAAAATGATCTTAACTATTAATATAAAATATCAATTACTTTTTTAACATTTTCTTTCGGATGTAGTTTGTATAATCTAATATAAAATGTTTCATGTATACTTTGTTGTGTCTAATCATGAGTTTTGATATCATAATAAATTATAAGTTTCGAACTCAAAATTAATTGACAATATAACTGGAATAGCATTAAGGTAACTGTCGGATCCTGGGATAAGTGACACATACAATTTTTTCTTGTAATTATTATTCTCTACATATACTAGTACTCCAAACCAAAATTTATTTGAGATCTGCCACTAAGTTGGATCAAATACATCAAATTAGAATAACTCTAATTTGCAATGTAAAATATCATTCACATCTAAAAAAATTTAAAATAACCGACTCAATTAGCGAAGTGATCTTGATCTATTAGCAAGTGATAAATCCACTGAAGGTATACACCATTATATATCTAGAATCAGATTCTACTATCTACATTATGTAAGAACTTGACTATTGGACTGATCAATTATGATCCGGTATTAAAAAAAACCCCTTCAATTAATCATGGTAATATAATTATTACGCTAACTGTTCTACACTTCTACACTATATATGCGTACCCCTTAAGGTAACAAGATCTACTTACATTTGGACAGAACTATATAAATAATAGTTAATTAAGACGTGTCAAAGTCTGTTTTACAAAAAAAAAAAGGAAAAATAATAAGAAAAGTTGGAAAATGAAAAGTTAATGTCATAATATCGACATTATTAGAGAGTTTGAGTAGTTTGACTTCACATGTAAAGAGTAGTCAACTTATGTTTTAGATAGTTCCGTACATTTTATGTCGACATTTTCTCGACATTATATTAAAACAGATTATAGTAAACCTCTTTATTTTAATCTTTTTATTAGAGTAAAGCTTTATAAAATATAATTAAATAATTTTAATTATCCACGAGAAAAACAATTTTAATATTGTACTTGGCATGTTGAAATAAAGTTATTTTACTTTAAAATCTAATCCCTAAAGATTCGAATTCCTTTTTATTCCCCCGCCACTCTCTTTAAGTAGCTCTCAACTCTTTTCTAGTTTTGTAAACCATTTAATAAGCATGAAAAAATAAAAGAAGAATAAAACAATATGTTCGATAATCGTCGTTTCTCATTTTTTTGAACAAAATAATTTAATTATTTTGTTGTTTAGATATTTTATATTATACATATATCACATGGCTAGTTCGTCATCTGATGACCTAATCACTGCGAATAATCGCGAATCGATTGCTATTATTTTCATGTTTGAATGGAGTTCTATAGAATAATTCTATTAAGTTTTTCTTTTTGCCCAATTTGTCGTAGTCGAATAAAACTATATTATAAATTATTTTAATAATATCAAATTCTTCTCAATATATAACTTAATATATAGCTCAGATATCTAAAATTTGACGCCATACTACTACTGCAAGTGAAAAATTAATAAAAAGTATGATATGTTAATTATGATGAATCTAACTATGGATAAGACTTTCTCAATCTATTAACTCATAAAAAAGTTTATTTTGATGATATTTTGTCTCCATATACTCACATATATATATATATATAAACAAAGTAATTAAAATAAACAATCTATATAATTGTTAGGAGTTTGAATAAGTTAGCTATATATTAAGTTTTGCTGATCCAATTATTGGCAAAAATAATAATGTTTTTTCTGTAGTTTTTTCTAATCGAATTCCATTTGAGGTCGTGTTAGCTTAATTATTATTTGAGGTTTGGGAAAATTAGAGTTAAGAATCGATTTTTTCAATCTAACTGTTCCGAAAAATAAAATATTTATGTAATATCCATAAGTTTTGCAAATTTTATACAATTATTACACTAGTTTCCAAAACAATAAGTCTTCTATTAGAATATCACTTGTCATAAAATGTCTCTATATATATATATATACACAAACTTTGATTTCTCCAATACAAACACAAACTTTCTCTTTACTTTTCTATTTGTTCTCTTCATCATCAAGCTAAAGATTCAACTCAAAACCTTTGCCATAACTCTAATCAATCAATCAATCAACAAGATGAAAATCACACAAAACATCAAACTCTTACTCTTGATCTTCTTCTTAGTCATTTCTCTCTTTATCTCTGTATCTGCCAATGAGTTAAAATGCAAGTGTCCAGAGGAAGACGAAGAAGAAAACAAAACCGGAGCTAATCAATACAAAATCGCAGCCATACCTTGTGTTCTAATCGCCGGAGTTATCGGTGTTTTATTCCCTTTACTTGGCAAATTCTATCCATCTTTGAGACCAGAAACAACTTTCTTCTTCATCACGAAAGCTTTTGCTGCTGGAGTGATCTTAGCTACAGGGTTTATGCATGTGTTACCTGAGGGTTTTGAGAAGTTGACATCACCTCGTTTGATTGGATCAGCTTGGGAGTTTCCATTTACTGGCTTTGTTGCAATGGTTGCTACGATTTTAACACTCTCTGTTGACTCTTTTGCGACGTCGTATTTTCATAGATTGCATCATAAAACGTCTAAGAGGATTAGTGAAGGTGATAAACAAAGTGAAGAGCTAGGGTTGCATGTGCATGCTCATGGTCATACTCATGGGATTGTAGCCGTGGAGTCTGGTGAATCTGATGTTCAGTTTCGTCGGGCTCGTGTTGTGGCTCAGGTAATTTACTAATTTTACTAAACTTTTTTTTTGTTTTTGTTTAAAGTTTTCTATTTAAGAATAAAACTGAAAGATATAATTATTTATGGACACAGTCTACGATTTGTTTTCTGTTTGGTTTATGATCATCAGTTTTGTTTTTGTCATCTCCACTTGGCATTTTATTAATTTTTGTATGGACAAATAAATAAGTAAATTATAGTTTTAAGATTGGACTACCTTTACTATATTGATACATATTTTGGACAAAATGGTTTTGATAAAATAGTTAAGTAAACATTTTAACAATTTTTCCACTGGATTTATCCATTTTTTTAACATTTAACACAACTAGACGGTCAATAGCCGATTTCCTACATAATATAAACGGTAGGATTAGATCCCTAAATGTGTAAGTACGACTGTTTTTAGTGAACTTAATACATGCTACTAAACTAACTGGCACATGTAGATTTATTTATTTATTTTATTGACTTACTCATTCTTTCTATTACTAATGAGATTGACAAAAACTCGATCCACAGCCAATTTGTTTTTACTGGAACTGGCGGAATTTGAACTTACCACCTAGTACTAAGCTAGATTAGGGACAAGTCAACTGGATCATCTGATTCTTGGCGTGTATATTTATCTAACTATTACAAAATATTATTATAGTAAATATTATAATATATATATATATATGTATATACTAATAATATATTTAGACATAAATGCATAGTTTTATGGTCCTATCCTGTTAGCGGCGGATAAGGATTCTTGAGAGAAAGTTAACCACATATCATATGGACCCCAAAAGATAAAGCTATAGATAAATCAACTCTTACTCTTAACATAGTAATCAGTTCCAAAAGTTGACTGTTAATACGGTTTGTACCTTTTAATATAAGTTTAACTAACAGTGAAGTGAACTAACTAAGATTAATCAAGATGCAAACGTTTGGTGTGTATGAAATTTAGTATAAAAACACCAATATTATATGATGGGTCAATATGAGGCCACATGAGTTTGGTTTCCTTTTTCTTAACGTAATTTTCGCATGGAAAGATTCCATAGATTCCTAATACTTTTTATTTAAATAATGAAGCTAATTACTTTATATTATATAAAAAAAATAATGAATGAAATAGGTGTTGGAGGTAGGAATAATAGTACATTCAGTGGTAATAGGAATATCACTTGGAGCATCACAAAGTCCAGACACAGCCAAAGCTCTCTTTGCTGCTTTAATGTTTCATCAATGCTTTGAAGGTCTTGGCCTTGGTGGTTGCATCGCTCAGGTAAACTATCTATTGAATTTTACCTATATTGATTAATTTATCTATTGAATTTTTTTTTTGATTTGATGATTAATATTGTCTATATTTGCAGTATTCTCTGACTTTTTCTTCACTTATGAATTTCAAACAGCTATTTTTTTCAACTCTGTGTGAAACACACAGTTGACTTTTGTCACTTATGTAATAATATCACTAAATTACAAAAAAAGTATTTAGAATTATACAAAATTCAACCATATAAGCACATGGCCAACTATTAAATAAACATAAAGTTTCACCTCTTTAAGTTAAAAATCATAATAAATTTAGGAAAAGTCATAATCCTAGTATCATTAATTTATCATCAAAATTACATGTGATACTTAGATCTCAAAAAAGAAAGTAGTTGAAAAACAAGTTTATAAGAATTTATTTGATTTCATGTGAAAGAAAATAAACAAAAATTTGTTTGATTATAATTTCAGTTAAACGTTTTTGAGCTGCAAAAATTTCATGTTATATAAATAATCGAAAAATGATCTTCGATACCATGTAAATGAAAATAATACGCAGAACAAATATCATATGATGATTTGTAGAGTGATTGGTAAGTAAATTTCTAAAACCTCCAAAAATAATATACCTACGGTTGGAAAATGGTAGACCCATAGACCAGAAAAGAATATGAGATCCACCAAAAATGGTAGTCGGGTTGTTAGACCATCTCTATCAGTGGAATTCTTCATTTGAGGTTATGAAATAGTAAAACATTATTATTTTTTATAAAAATTTATTTTTTATTAAAATTTACAATCAAATATGAACATACGTAAGATATAATTTTTTATTTGAGAAACTCAGTTTCTTCATTTGTTTTATGGAGAACACCATCACCGTTCTCTCTCACATTTTTCTAATTTTTTTTCTTTTGTTAATCTTAATAACCTCAATTAAAAACTTCTACTGGAGGTACTCTTAGACCATCCTTATCAAAGAGATTTTACTAGTTTCTTAGCAATATAAAAATAATAAAATTTAGAAAAGCAGGAAAAAGTAGGAAAGAGAACTAGATCCCTTTCTTATATAAGAACTCTTAAATTGAGTTTCTTAACACTTGGCAAAAATATATTAGATACTATATAAATTAAAAATAACTATTAAATTACAACAAAGAAATATTATTATTTTAAAATTTAGAAACCCAATATATCATTTAGCCGATAATGGTGCTCTTACACTCTAATTGTAAACGTATCTAAAATTATTACATGTTTTTTTTCTAAATCAAAAGTAATAACACTTTCTATATAAATTGCAGGGAAAATTCAATTGTATGTCAATCACAATAATGTCACTATTTTTCTCGGTAACAACACCTGTCGGAATAGCAATCGGAATGGGAATATCAAACACTTATGATGAAAATAGCACAACGGCTCTAATCGTCCAAGGAATCCTAAACGCTGCATCAGCAGGAATCCTCATTTACATGTCTCTCGTCGATTTTCTAGCTGCTGATTTTATGCATCCAAAGATGCAATCTAACACAATGCTTCAAATCATGTGTCATATTTCTCTTCTTATTGGTGCTGGTATTATGTCACTCTTAGCTCATTGGGCTTAATTTGGCCTACCTTTATACTATATAGTTTAATCCATACAAATTCGATATATATGCTTCTAGTTTCATGATAAACATTGTACTCATCGTTTGTAGATTTTGTAAAAATAGTTTCAGCTTTTGTTTGAATTTTATATAGAAAGTTTCATTAAAAATGTCATATGGGTTTGCAAAATTATGACAAATGCTTTGGTATTGTTCACCTCATTGTCCATATCCATGTATATTTTGTATTTTTTGGGTTGAAAAAACCAAATTGCCCATTGTTTTGGAGATAAACGCACGATGGACAGAATGACGTAGAGGATAAGTCCATGTCTATGGATAGGAAACTGAACATGTCCATGTCATATTGGAAAACCATGGTCATATGAGATATATGTCCATGTCCACTTGAATGAAAGTGTACATGTCCATGTCTATTTGAATGAAATTGTACATGTCCATGTAACATTGGTTGACATGGCCATATGAGACATATATTCATGTCTATTTAAATGAAAATTGTACATGTCCATGTAGCACTGAGTTATCATGACCATATGAGACGTATGTCCATGTCCATTTAAATAAAATTGTATATGTCCATGTAATATTGGTTGATCGTAGTCATATGAGACATATGTGCATGTCCATTTAAATATGAGATGTCTAGAGCGCAAGGGGAAAAAGGTAAAATAAATGATGATTATGTCTATGTCTAGTTCGTGCAGAGCATTTTTAGTAAAAGTGAACAGTGTTAGGGCATTTTCGATGATTTTGCAAAGGTTTAGGGCATTTTTCATATTTTTCTCTTTTATATAATGCTCTAATTAATTGATCTACTAGATCAAATGGTTAATGTTCGCTTCTATAATCTTTTTTATCCGAGTTTGATTTTAGGTAGACGTGTAATCCACCATGTGATAAGATTTAAAGTTTGGATTTATAAATCGAATTTTGATGATTAAAATGTTATAAATAATACTTAAAAGAATCTTCAAAATTATGATTGTTCTCTTTTCCAAGTCATCCTAATATTGTTGTCACCATTTTGAAGCTCTAAAATCTTGTAAAAGAATCTCAAAGTTATGTACAGTACCATTTGGTTGATTTTAGTCATATGAGACATATGTCCATGTCCATTTAAATATGAGACATATATCCATGTCCATTTAAATATGAGATGTCTAGAACGCAAGGGGCAAAAAGGTAAAATAAATGGAAAGTGAAGGCTAGATTGGCCATTGCTCTTGGTTAGGTAGTAAAGTGAAGGCTCATATTAGATATTGGGGAGGGGGTGTTGCCATATATGCGTGTTTTAGGTTGATTGGACAGGTCTCTTGTTGTTAGTCTCATCTCATCTTTGTTCTGGCACTTAATCAGCAACAGTTTTGGTTCGAGGACTATGTCGACTTTTGACTTGTTGTGCATTTTGAAAGTGTGAATTAAATGGAAACTAATGTTAGAATAATAAGGAAATACAATTGTGTATTTGCATTGTGTATTGTTTTGCTTTGTGCAGAAAAAGCTGTGTGACACAAACACTGGAGCAAAACAGCTGGAGTGGTTTGATGTGCAAAAAGAAAAGTCTCCAAAGTTGTTGAAATCACTATAGTGGAGCATGATGGTTCTGAGGAGTGTGCAGAATGGTGGAGCTGATGTAGACTATACAAAAGAGGTGTAGCAGAAGCAGTTGGTGTCTAAAGTCTCTAGAATTGTTGGTGAACAACTGTAGCGGAGTAGACTGTTCTGCATGGTGAGGCAGAACGGTTGTAGAGGCTGCAGGCTATACAAAAAACGTGTAGCAATGCAAGTGAAGTCTCAAGTGTGTTAGCATCATGAGAGGGCTGTTAGCTGCGTGTACATCAGGCTGAACAGTGGCATCTCATGATGGCTAAAAGCATGGAACCATACTCTACATGGAGTGTGGAATGGTGCTTCAGAGTTCTATATAAGGGAGAGGGTTGTCTCCTTTAGAACTCACCTCTTTGTGAAGAAAACACTGCCAAAATATTGAGAGAGAGAATCTACAAATTGATTCAGAGATTTGTGGTGAATGAACTAATAGTGTCACAGCTGGTGCTGTAAGTGAGTTGTGTAGTTTAGGGATCAAACAGGAGCAAATCACAAAGTGTTGTGATGTTACGTAACTCTGTGTAAACAAATTGTGTAAATTATGTTAAATTGTGTTGATAAAAGATAATTTATACTCAGATCTTCTCTGTCTATTTAAGTGATCGTTTGTTTTTGCAATCGGGACACAAGTTCTAAACTATACAAAGCCTTGTACAAACATACTTGTATTTCTGAGAGGCTTCTGGTTTTACACATTTGTGACACTTTCATGGATCTTCGGAAAGCTGTAGGCATTGCCAAATCCAAATATTGGGGATTGTTACTTAGACCAGATCGATCGTAATAATCTCTTGCAAGTATCACTGGGTTTCAATGACGGTTCTTTTCAGCCTTCTTGGTCTTGTTGTTTCCATTATTTTCATTATTGTTCTATTGTTTGTTTTAGTATGTAAGTTTTGCATATTGTTATTTTGTATCTTTCGTTTTTTCTCTAGTTTTTTTTATATATTTTTCTTTACTTTTTTTTGTTGCTCTGTCCTTTTATCAAAAACCGGAAATGGTATAAAAAAATCTAACATCTGAAAAAAAAAATTGCAAAAATTTTCCATATTATATATACAAATAATCATGATTCATATATCTGATTTGATAAGGAACATTGATACTTTCATAGGAAAAAATAACATCTTTATTTTTGGAATATTTTCATATGGTATTATTATAGTATTCATAGAAGCTAGTATTCAATATATCAGTCGCTGGAAAATGTACATTGGTTGAAAGTTGGGGAATCTACTACGGTCTTTTTATAGCGTGGAATCGGCGAGCTTTTTCTGTGGAAGTTAAGGTGGATTCTGAAATAGTGGCATGTTTTCTTATTTCAGGGATTAGTGATCTTCACTCTTTGTCTTTCCTAGTATGCTTGTGCTATGGCTTTCTCGAGAAGGATTGGACAGTCTAAATTATACACGTGTATAGGGAATCGAACCGTCTGGCAGATGGATTAGCCAACTATGCTTTCGACTTATCTTTGGGTTATCATTTCTTTCGTGTTGTCTCTCCGGACTTGTTTTCTTTATTAGATTTTGATAGACAAGGTTTTTCTACATTACGAATGATTTGTAGACGTTAATTTCTTTGAGTTAATTTGAATAAGGTTTTGAGAAGAGATTTCTCCCTATTTCTCGACCCAGAATAAAAAAATATCAGTCGATGCAAAATTTACATTGTGTGGTTCATACAAAGACTATAAATAAATGAGCTAACTAAATCCAAAAATGGATCATTAACCTAGACACTATATACCGTATAACTTCTTTAAATTAATACCCTATACATAAATATTCATTGAAAACTTCTATAAAATAATAAAATTTTAAGTTTTAGTCTTGTCCCGACATTATTAATTTATAGAGGTTTTACTGTACATCAAATATGTTGTTTACCAAAACAAAAATTAATAAAATATGTTATGTAACAAATATAGCAGAATCTTATAATAGTTAAAGAATTTCAAACTGTCGTTAGAAAAAAAGAAACTTCAAATTGTCCCCTGGGGACATCCGATTAAAAAAAAATGCAAATTAATATCACAATAATCAAATCTTCGAATTAATTAATAATTTAAATTTAGATTTCTTCTGATCCAACAAAAAATTAAGGTTAGATCTTAACGCGTTTTTGATGACGTGGACTTAAATTTTCGTAAATAAACCAATCATCGATTTTTTACTCGTTAGTAAACCAATGATCAATTTACGTTAAAGATAAATAAACCAATTATAATATTTAAAATTTATCTACAATTTTAAAGTATGAAAGTAGATTATTAGCTTTTATGAAATCTATACCAATATTTCGTTATAATAGATTAGATTTTCACGTCAATCCCAAATCTATGCTACGTAATTCACTTAGTATAAATTAAGAACACAAGCTAGAGATTTCCTTCAAATCGAGAGAGTTCACGAAACTCATACTATTCTTTCTCCATGGTTCTTTCAATTTTGGTTTTTGTTTTTACATTTTTCTCTATAGAATTCCAAATAATGAGATCAGAATTCTTCGAACCTGGTTTCTCTAATGGGTCAGAATCATGTTCATTACTTCTGAACGATGAAGACTTATTATCATTATCATCGTTTTTGCAATCTCAAAGTCTCGAAAGTTGTACTGATCAACAAGCCATGCATCAGCCATGTTATTCAGATGTTGTTGAGGTATGTGTCTTATATATATATTGTTATTCTTAAGGTTTTTGTTTTGTTATTATGATGAATATGAGTATTTAGATGAATTTAGATGAATTCTCCGTTTCAGAACCGAGATTTTCATCTCATACGGTTAATGAAAATAATATATGGAAAAAAATGGGATGTCATTATGGGGCTAATGTTTTTACAAGAAATCACTAGCCAACTTTCAACTTTCTTGCAAAAGATCTTTTCTTCATGCTAGATAAAAATAAAAAAGGAAACTCTAAAAATTTCTTTGTTCACGTATTTTCATGTTATCCGATATAGGTCATATCGGAGCTTGAATGGCTACAAAACTGTGCTTATAATGGCGCTAACTCACTAGAAGTATTACCACACATCAGTTGGAGTATGCCGCAATATCAAATGAACACTTTGAATGGCTACGGAATAATGATGAACACTTCCAATAGCTACGAGACACCGATAAACACTTTGAATGGCTACGATACTCCGATAAAAACTTCCAATGACTATGATATTCCGATGAACACTTTGAGTGGCTACGAAAATCCGCTGAACACTTTTGTTGGTCACGAGTCAATATTAGACCTTGAACAAAATATCTTTCAGAACTATTCGATACCAGTCGATCCAATATTTAATCAAATAACAAACCACAATGCAGAGACCAACACCGAGGTATTAACAAACATGAATTATATTGCATGCATATTGGTTATTCTCTAAGGTTGATGACTTGTATCTACTTTCTTTTCCTATATAGATGTGTTCACCGTCATCATTGAGTATGTCATCTAATATACTTAATGATTACAACATTGGAGGTTTTGCTAATGCTAACTTACAAAAGTATGAGACGAATCAAGTGATTGGCTCTAAAGCAAAGGAAGAGACCAATAACGATGAAGTATTACCATGGATACATTCAACATTTGAACCTTTCAAGTATTGTCCGAAAGCTAGAGAAGAAGCCAAGAAAAGATATTTTGCAAAGAAGATGAAACGTAAGTAAGTACTATATATTCTAGCTTTTTAATACAACTTAAGAAATGGTACTAAATTTTTGTGTGCCTTTAATATATTTTTTTCGTGTGTCTAATATATACTTATGTTATTACAATTTGTAGTTTTTCAAATTTTATATGATTAATTTTGATTAGTAGACTAAGTAAAATGGGCAAGTGGCTTCCTTGGTATCAAAAGTTTCGAATCAACTTCTTGTGAGAGATATTCACATGGGCTCTCCCAACTCTTAAGGGGTTGTACGGTTGAAAAGTGATAATATGTCGAACTTTAATGTTAGAGATTCTAATCAATGTAGCAGATGATGCGAAATTTCTACTCATTGAAGATTGTCTAGAAACTAGAATCTCTCGGTCTACCAAAAATTTTTGGATTGGAATCTAGAAAAAGATTATTTTTTGTCAAAAAATTTATTCAAATTTTTAAATGACATTTTTTATGTAACAAATTTTTTTGTTAGTTAAATATTCTTTAAAAAACGGAAGGAATACACGTCATGAAATATGTCATATTTTGTGTATAGATTATTTACTATATATCTTACTGAGTTCAAATTGAAAACAAATATAGGTTTGGAAAGCAAGTCAGATATGAATCTCGAAAATCAACAGCTGAGAGCAAGAGACGAATGAGAGGGAGATTTGTAAAAGCTGATGCAGCGTATGATTATGACCCACAATCTGAAAAATAAAAAGAGTGGGACGTGTGTTTACCTGGCTGGTTGATATAATCTTTTAAAGGTATTTTTATTTAGCTTTAGATTTTTAGTTTTTTTTTTTTGCTTTTAGAAAGTTTTGAATTATAGCATAATAAGCATATAATAAAAAAACTTGAATCATGTTTACTTCACGTAATATTTCTTTATCGAAAAATTAATATATTTTATTCACTACAAGAAAACACTGCGAAATCCGATAGCTATTTCCGTCGGATTCCGTAGGAAATGAAATCCGAGGGAAACTGATGAAGTTGCTGGATCTACATGCATTAAGTCTTATCGTTAGGCTCAAAAATTTAAAAATAAGAAATTACTTAAAACAAGTGGATTAGAGTTCTCTAAAATATGAAGTTGTGAAACTATTGTATAAAATTTCCATATAATGGCCGATTAGTAAGGTTGTATCTTTTGTTTTTTGGGATGTAGAATTTAGATTGTAGGTTTTTTGGCTGCGACTGTAGAAATTTTCCAAAGCTAAAATATAAGTGCTCTGGGTTTTTGGCTTTGTAAAGCCAAAACATTGTTCTGCAGAGAAACAGTTCTCTGGATTTAAAAATTATGTGTAAAGCTTGATTGGTAAAGCTTTAGTGCTTTCATAAAAATATTGCTCTCAACAAATTTCAGAGCAAAACATGATTAAAAAAAAGTTAAGTGTTCTGAAAATATTATGGCTCTGCAGAGCTGCTATAGGATTTACCAATCAGACTCATAGCCTATACATTAAGTTTGCCTAATTTAATTAGGATTTGAGAATCTAGAGCGCCTCAGTGTAGTTACATCTCACTAACAACAGAAAAACTCTGGTACAGAGCTGTAACTCCTGAATCATGCTTCAATTTTGATGGTTATGTACATGTGGGGGTGCAGGGGGGAGGGGGCTCTTGGGTGTCACAAAGTCTGACTCTGATAGATTATTTTTGATTAACAACGGATCCGTTTGGTTTTCGGCCAAATCAAATAATCGAGATCTAGTTGATGTCATTCCAAGCGTCAGGTCTTCCTCCACATCTAGCTAATCAGCAGCCTCTTCAATATACCCCTATGCTCGCAAATCTCAGGCTCTCAAGGTATTGGCTCTTTTATTACCCGATTTTACACATTGCACGAACAAATACCTGTAAATATAAAGAAAATTCCTTCCCATTGGAACGACTCCAAGTAAAATACGAAGTTACGAACTATATATATTGGACAAAATATATTGCAAAACTAGCTAAGATATAGTACTAACAAATATTCTTACAAATTCTAAAAATGAATACATCGTTATAATTATATATTAGGTTCACACGTTACTTTTATCAATTCAAAAATGAATCACACGGCGTCCGAAAAGTAAGCAATGTTTTGTAACGTGTAATGTCAATTTTTCATTATCATTATCATCTATTAAGAGATCTCAATTTCTCTCCGCTCTACATTCTAAATTTGAAGCAGTGCTTTGGACGATGAACTGCTTTATCGAGATGAACATCACGGAAGTGACAATAGCATCTAATTGCTCAGAAGTGTTGAAGATAGTTTCTGATCCTGAGAAATGGCCAGCCTTCAAAGAGTATTTAGAAGATTTAACCCGCCTCAAAAGTTTCTTTCGAGTTTTCTCTTTCTTTTGTATTCCTCATTCCTTAAATTTTAAAGCCGATTTCCTTGCTCGTCCTGTTAGAGAGCTTTCGAGAAACTTATCCTTTGTAGACAATTCACCACTAAACTAGCTTCCATGTACTTTTTAATAAATATCAGAGTTGACAAAAAAAAAGAGATCTCAATTTTTCGAAAAAGTATCATATTGATCAACAAGCACCAATGCCTCAACCAGCTTATTCAGACATTGTTGAGGTATGTATCACGAGAGTTCTTAATATTTAATATGTATATATAAATGTATGTTTTATTTTTAATTAGGGTTCTTCTTATATGTCTATAGGAGTATGTTTTATTTTGTAACTAGAGTTCTTATTATCATGATATGGGCATATGTTTTCTTTGTAATTAGGGTTCTTATTAATGTATATAATTATGTCTAACTAGGGTTCCTATCTCTTATACAATAAAGTCATAATATTTTTGTAAATAGGGTTCTTCTCTCTTATATTACATTAAATAAAGTTTTTGTTTTTTTTTTTTGGTAAGCACACATTAAAATAAAGTTAGTGATTAGTTAAAAGCTTAGAGTAGAACAAGGGTATTTTGTAACATTAACTTAATTGGATTATTTTTGAAACTCAATATATTTATTCAAACTCATTTATTACAATGTCATTGTCATTCCTAATATTAAATTATTTATATACTAAGATACTTTTAAAAAAATCTCTTTAATTACTGAATCCTTCCCTGTCTCATGATTTGGATGATTTATCAAATAATTTTGCATCAGAGTTTGTAGCCACCCCACTACATTATAGTAGATTAAATTTTAAGGTAGAATTTAGGTTATGGATCATAACTTGTTGAAAAAAATAAATCTCTTTAATTTTTAATAAAAATAAATTATTATGAAATATTAACTTACAAAGAAAATAACACAAATTATTGTTTTTTGTCAACATCACAAAATTATTATATCTACTTCCTTTAAATTTTAAATATTAATAATTTAAAAGAAATATATATATTTTAACATATCTTAAAATAACCAAAATTTACATTATTATTTTTAATTCTGAAATCAAAATTTTAATTTTATATAATATTCAATAATAATTAAAACCTTTGGATTCATTGAATACGTAAAAATGGAGAAGATTTTAAAATAATCTGATATGTATCCTATATTAATTCATTAACGTTTAAAATAACTTCAAAATAATATCTCAAAAAGAATATGTTGCAATATATATATATATATATATATATATATATATAATTAAATAAAAACCCAATTTATGTCCAATAATATCAGAAATAGATAGAACTTATAAACAATAATATAAAATATATTATACTCGAAGATTATCAGTGCGAGTCAAAAATTAAAAATATGTATATTGCATAACACAAAACATGGGTCATCATTTATAATATAATAAATTATAAATTCTTTTTAGTAGAATAAATATACATTTTTTGATACAAATCAAACCATGTTATAAGAAAAATAAAATTTCATAAATCAATATTAACACTATATATACATATACCTAGTAAATTTGTTTTAAAAGAAATTATGTGCATATCATGGGGAACCATATAGTTATTATGATATTATGATATGGTTCTTATTATTTTGATAATATGTATATGAGTTTATGTGGTTACTTGTTTCTTGTATACAACGTTGTTTAGTATAGGCCATATCCGAGCTTCAATGGATACAAAACTATGCTTCTAATGATGACTTACTATTAACAAACCATGATGTAGAGGTCTAACCAAACATCAATCGGATTATGTTGCATATGTGTTTATTATCTTAAGTTGATTATATATAAGTAATAACATTGCATCATCAGATGAACACTTTGAATGGCTACAGAATTGCAATGAACACTTTCAATGGCTACGAGACTATGATAAACACTTCGAATGACTATGAAACTCTAATGAAAAATTTCAATAATTATAATATTCCGATGAACATTAGTTTTAAGTAGCTACGAAAATCCACTGAACACTTTTGATGGTGATGAGTCAATATTAAACCTTGAACAGGATATCTTTTAGAATGATTTGATACTAATCGATCTAATATTTGATGAAATAGCATACCACAATGCAGAGACCAAGACCGAGGTATTAATACACATCAATTGAATTATGTGACATCCATATTGATTATTTCTAAGGTTGACGACTTATATCTATTTTCTTTTCTTATATAGATGTTTTCATCGTCATCACTGAGTATGTCATCTAATATACATAATGATTACAACATTGGAGCTTTTGCTAATGCTAGCTTTCAAAGTTACAAGACGAATCAAGTGATTGGCTCTAAAGCAAAGGAAGAGATCAATAACAATGAAGTATTACCATGGAAACATTCAACATTTGTACCCTTCAAGTACTGTCCGAAAGCTCGAGAAGAAGCAAAGAAAAGATATTTTGCAAAGAAGATGAAACGTAAGTAAGTACTATATACTCTTTTTAGTTTCTCAAAAAGTGTTATTCTAGCTGAAACAATATTAAAATATTTTGTGCCTTGGTAAGAAATAGATGGTCCAGTTCGCTTGCCCCCTGATCTAGCTTGATACCAAATAAGGGTTCAAATTCCACTAGCTCTAATGAAAGTAATTTGGATATGGATTGGAATTTTGTCGATTCTATTAGTAAAATGAATGAATAAGGTTGAATAAAAATAGTTTAGAAAAAAAAATTGTGCCTTTAAAATACTTATGTATTACAATTAGTACTTTTTCAGATTTCATTTGAATAATTTTGATTGGTAGACCAATTAAGTGATTATGGGCGACTTCTTTGGTGCCACAAGTCCAAGAGGTCTCTTAGGTTCAAATCCATTTTTCGGGAGGGAGTCTTAGTTCGAATCCATCTCTTGGGAGGGACTTTAGGTTTGAATCCATCTCTTGTGAGGGACTTTAGGTTCAAATCCACTCTTTGAGAAGAGTCTGACCTATGATTTTTCTCCGTATCTGAAAGAATGTATGGTTGAAAAGTAATGATACATCGATTCTTAGTGTTAAAGATTCTGATATATTGTAGTGGATGATGTGGAGTCTCAACTGGTCAGAGTCGACAGTCACCTAGAAATCAGAACCTCTCATTTTACCAAAAATAATTTTGATTGGAAATTAGAAAAAGAAGTATTTTGTCAAAATAATATAATCAAACTCTAAATAACATTTTTTAAGTATTAAAATTTTTACTAGTTTTTTTTTTTAAGTTAGATACATTTTGAGCTAATATATCACATTCTCATGGAATATGGCAAATTTTGCGTATAGATTACTTACTACGTATATCTTACAAGTTGGAATTGAAAACAGATGGTTTTTAGAAAACTAGTCAGATATGAAAAGAGTGGGACTATCAAAATCTATCGGCGAAAAAGTACACAACGAGATAGTACTTTTTCAACTCTCTCAAAATGGAATCTAATAGTGAAGGAGTTCCATTTGAGATTAGCTTTGGAGGATTGAGATTTCAGAGCCAAAGTTTATTAAGATTGCTTATGGCTTTGAACAAACAACTCTTAGTAGAAAGCCACCTAAGTTCAAGCCTTGAAAAGCTGCTTGTCATAGATAGTTGTTGTCAAAAAAACAAAAACCAAAACGACGTAGTTTTCAGTTTATCTGTACGGCCCATGAAGCTCAATAATTAAGAACAAATTATTTAGGGCCCATGAAGCTCAATAATTAAGAACAAATTATTTAGGGCCCATAAAGCCCAAAATCATTTTCTCTAGAAGCCACATGAATTTTCCCTTGCATCATTTCGACTCCATTAACACACTCGTCATCTGCGTTTGAGATCTTCACGAAATTATCGGGAACTCTACAGTAAAAGAGATTAGTTGATTTAAAGGATTTGATAGGAATTTTAACGAAGAAAATAATTATTTCGAAGCAATGGCGAATTTTGTTGTTGGAAGAAGAAGAGGAGGTGGAGGGATGTTGCCGTTGCTTGCTCTAAGCGCCGTCGCTGAGTATTATCGATTACCGTGGAAACCACCGGTCACGGCGAGTCTTCTAGCCGCGAATACTATCGTGTATCTCAGACCGTCGTTTATCGATCACGTTATTCCTCACATCAGTGAGGTTTGGTTCAATCCTCACCTTATCCTGAAGGTAATCTCCTTAATTTCTCTCTCGTTGTTCGCAATTGTCAAGAAATTGATTACAGAGATTGCAATATATGGATCTGAAATTCGCTTCTGTATGTATTTCATGGAACAATTGTACCAGTTTTTTGGAGAATTTGGGTTTTTGTTCTTCGAGAAGTTTCTTTGACCTAATCTTTATCTATCCTGATTTTGTTGATTAGTAGTTTCCGTTTTCTGCTTCCCATTTGTGATTTGCTTCCGTTGATTCAAAGTTGAAAGATTCTCAATTCGAATCAACTTTGATTTCAACTTACGCAATTAATCATTCTCAGTTATTTTCATCATCAGCTAAGTATTTTCTCTTGTTGTATCTTTTGTTAAAACAGCATAAGGACTTGAAACGCTTCTTTCTATCAGCGTTCTACCATCTCAATGAGCCTCACTTAGTCTACAACATGATGTCTCTTCTCTGGAAAGGAGTCCAGCTCGAGTCATCTATGGGAAGCAGTGAATTTGCTTCAATGGTCTTTGCACTTATTGGTATGTCACAAGGAGTCACATTGTTGTTAGCTAAATCCCTCCTCGTTTTCTTCAACTACGACAAAGCATATTACCACGAATATGCAGTTGGATTCTCAGGCGTTCTCTTTGCTTTGAAAGTTGTGCTCAATGCTCAAGCTGAGGATTACTCCAGCGTTTACGGAATCTTAGTCCCAACTAGGTATGCTGCTTGGGCAGAACTAATTCTGGTACAGATGTTTATACCAAACGCTTCCTTTCTCGGACATTTAGGTGGAATCCTTGCTGGTATTCTCTATATGAAGCTGAAAGGTTCTCAATCAGGCTCAGATCCAATCACCATGGCTGTTAGAGGTGTAACTCGTGTGGTGACATGGCCCTTAAGGTTTCTAAACAGTTTGGTTAGGTCTCGGAGAAGGAGGATTACAGGGAGAGGAAGAGTGGGAAGAGGCCAAACTGGAATAGCAGGACCTGGTATCTGGAGATGCCAGTCATGTACATATGACAATTCTGGATTACTAAGTATTTGCGAGATGTGTGGCTCGGAACGAGCTAGAGGAAACAGATGGTCAGTGAATCCGGGACAAGCAAACTCTCTCTCTAATGATATCTCTTTAGATGAGCTGCGTCGTAGAAGAGTAGAAAGATTTAGCTAATCTCTGAGACGTGTTCTTAAGACTGTAGTCACTGTACAATGAAGCTTTGTCATTGCATTAAAAGGGCTAGTGATAGTGTTCTTCAACATTGTTTCAATATGTTTTGTTGAAGACTTGGTTATACTGGCGCAAATAGTGGACATAAAAAGTTAGTTGATCTCTAACCGTTTAGTTTGGCTGTGTTCGGTTTGATTTTAGATTGGTTTTATATTAAAATTGGTTTCCGACCTAACCAAATAGTTAAGACTTAAGAGTAATTAATCGGTTTGATTATTCACAAATCCTTTTAAAATTAAATTGTATTTTCCTAGAAATAGACGTTGGTAAGTAGGCATGCGCATTTTGGGTTAGTCTTTTCGGGTTTAGTAATTTAAAATCTATCTGGGTATCTATTTTTTCAAGTTCGGTTTGGTTTGGTATAGATCAAATTTTGGGTTCGGGTATATATATACTTTCTCCATTTGAATCTAAATGATATTTTAGGGAAAAAAATTGTTTAAAATTATTTGATGTTTTTAGTTTTTAATATAATATTAATTGTATTTTTTATGTGTTTTGACTATTTATACTCTATAGAATGATTTTCCATTGGGTGAAAAATTATTGAATATATTAGAAAATAACATTATTTGTTGGAAAATATAAAATTAAATGATTCTTTAATATGTGTAAAACTTTAAACATCATTTCAAGTAAAATAGGGGAAGTATATTAAAATTCAAAAATAGTAAAGAATTAATAGAAATATTCTTAAAAAACTTAAATTTAATAAACATATATCGGGTATGTATTTATTTAGCTCCTAATTCGGTTTCGCTTTAGATTCGGAGAATATATAAATTTAGAATCCATATGATTATTTTGTCAAATTTGGTTTGAATTCGATTTCTATTTTTGGGTCGGTTTTTAGGTATCAGGGTAGGACTATCGATAAGTATATAAATCACGTCTTTTGCAGATTAAAGATACGTGTTAATGAATTTTTAACTTTTTCTAACAAGTTCTTTAATAATTTTTCACGAAACTAAAATAACTATTTATTTAAAAAAATAGAAATATAAATATACACTAAGGCTCGGATCTTGTGACAATGCACATGTTGAAGGCAGCAAAATTTACGTTACAAAAACGTTGCTTGTTACGTGGTTTCTCAATACTTTATTGTTATATCATTACCAAAACTAGGAAGAGATCTACAATATTATTATTTTTTTTGTAATAAACATTCAATTTAATAATCAATAGTCCTATTACTATCATATCATAATTAAACCAATACCAAAAATATAAACAATTCAGTAAATCGATAAAGTTAAACATAGTGGAAAAATATCTAACGTAGGAGTCCAAAAAGACTCCCGCACTCAAATGAAATATTCTATATCAAGAAAACATAACAATTTTTACCAAAAATAAAAAATAAATAATATAACAAATTTGGTAAATTATATTCTATCAAGTGATTGAGTGCAATAATCCTATTTGTCTCATATGATATTGATAAAAATTTAAGATAAGTGGTCCTAAGCTTGTTGACAAATGATAAGTCCACTAAAAACAGACACACTTATATGTTTTAGTATCGAATTCTGTTACATGTATTAACAAGAATTCAGCTAATAAGACGGTCAAGTTGTTGCTCAATTGATAAAAAAAAAAAGATTTAAGAGATTTACTACGAATTGGACTGTATTTTGTCTAACAGTTGAATCGACAAAATCTGATACATGATCCGACTTTTCCTACCAAATTTTTTACACGTGGGCAAATAAGATTTTATGGAACAAAACTCAGATCCAATTGGTTTAGAAAAAATAACAATAAAACAAATTTTATAATAAACTCTTTCTGTGTCTACGTCTTAGCTTCCGTGCCTTAACAAAAGCTAGAGTTATTAAATAGTTAGGCTACATTAAATTTTAACCTTGAAACCATTTATTTCACTTGCCTTTAATGTTCTTCGTATGACCAATCAACCTTCTTCCTCCATCGCCGCCACACAACCACCTATAAATAGCCACCGTGAGACACCACTCTAATCAACTGAGCAAAAATGTGTCCTTCAATTCAAGCCGTTTCAAAAACTCTTTCTTTTTCTTCTACTTCTTCGACTATAGCAACTCGTATGATCAATTGTATTCTACTTTGTGTATTCATCTTTGTGATTTACTTCATCGTCTCAGCTTCAATGTTTCAATCTAAAGATTCTATTCATGATTACTTATCATCTTCTCAAAATCAATCTGAAAGCTTGACAAAGATTGGTCACATCGTGTTTGGGATCGGTTCGAGTACTGTCTCGTGGCCTGAGCGTAGAGAGTATGTTAAGCTTTGGTGGGATACTCAGAGAATGAGAGGTTCTGTTTTTGCTGAACGTCCCTTGTCGGAAAACTACTCAGATTCTCATCTACTTCCTCCGGTTCGTGTTTCTGAAGATACTTCACGGTTTAGGTAACTATTCAAAGTAGGTTTGGTCATTTGGGTATCCAGACTCAGTCGGGTCGGGTTATTGCGGAACTTTTGGTTTAGTTTGGATTCGGTTTAAATCGGATTTGATTCTTCAAAGTATACTTTTCAGGTTATGTTCGATTCGAATACGGGTGTTGGAATTTTTAATTTTTTTTCATATATAATAAAAAAATTTTAAAAGTTTATATTAAATTCTTAAGAAATTATTATTTAACCAAAAATTTACTCTATCCGTTTCGGTTTAAATGATGTTTTAGGGAGAAAATTTTGTTTCAAATTATTTGATGTTTTCAATTTTCAATGTAAAATTAATTGTATTTTATGTGTTTTGACTATTTATATTTTGTAGATTGATTTTTAATTTGTTGAAAGATTATTAAATACATTGGAAAACAATACTTTTTATTGAAAAAATTAGAAATTAAATGATTCATTAATCTGTTTATAAAAACCTTAAATATCACTTAAAATGAAATGGAGGGAATAATATTTTAGGTTTGTTGGTTATTATAACTCACATTGATTTATATATTTAAATTTATAATTATAATTTTGAATATTTAGGTAATTGAAATTTTATATATATGAATAATTATTTTAAAATATATAATAGAATTTTGAGTATCCATTCGATTTCAGTTCGATCCTAACGAATCCGAATACTCGTATTTCTTGATATAAAGTCCGTATAAAATATTTTATCGGTTTCAATTTAGTTCATTAGTTCTTTTTATTTTGGGTTGATTTAGATTTCGGTTATTATGTCTAGATCTAAAATTCTAAATCAAACCATAAATAGACATATAGCTCATGGCCTGGTTTGACAGATACACTTGGAGAGGAGGTGACAGAAACGCGATTCGAATTTCCCGTTGCGTTTTAGAAACGGTTAGATTATATAACGCTTCATCAGAAGAAGTAAGATGGTATGTATTTGGAGACGATGACACGATATTCATACCTGAAAATCTTGTTCGAACTCTGTCCAAATACGACCACACATCATGGTATTACATAGGATCAAACTCAGAGGTTTATGGACAGAACGCGGCGTTTGGACACGACATGGCGTTTGGTGGTGGAGGGTTCGCTTTAAGCAGTTCATTAGCTAATGTTTTAGCTAGAAACTTCGATTCTTGTATCGAACGGTATCCACATTTATATGGAGGAGATGCTAGGATTCATGCTTGTGTGCTTGAGCTTGGAGTTGAATTGTCTCGTGAGCCTGGTTTCCATCAGGTTTATTTTTTTTTCTTTTTTTTCTTCTAATTATTAAATCTGATAAAAACTTATTCATAGTATAAAGTTAACTCTTAGTCATAAAGTGACCAAGAAAAATTAGGCAAATGATAGTTTTAAAGATTTTATATACGGTTGAAGACATCTGGGCTAGCGGTAGTGTTTTCTTTAAAAAAATTTTTTCCGTTACATAAAAATATGGATGTTCTAGAAAAAAATTGTTTCAACAAGATAGATTTCAATAAATATTAAACTTAATATTTTTTTTTTATTCTTTTATCATTTTTTTAATACGCGAGAAAATCTTTATAATTTTTACTTTAGTTGTCATTCTTGTTTTTCAATGTAACTTTAAATATAAAAAGTAACTTATTTGCTCCTTATTAAATAAATAAAATATAAAATGGATTGAAATTCTAATAATCAAATATGAACATAACAGAATGTTTATTTATTTTTTTAATATACGCAAAAATTCAGAGAATAACAAATAACTGAAATGGAAGGATTATATTTTGAAATGGAAAGAGTGATATTTCTTTCAGAAATTTGATCAAAATTATTTTGTATTAATTTGTTAAGCAGTTTGATGTGAGAGGAAATGCATTTGGAATATTGACATCACATTCAACGAGACCGTTAGTGTCACTACACCACTTGGCTCATATTGACCCAATTTTCCCAAACTCAACGACTTTCTCCGCCGTCAACCACCTCTTCTCCGCCGTAGAAGTTGACCCCCTCCGGATTTTGCAAGTCTCTGTTTGCTATGATCGTTGGTACTCATGGACTATCTCTGTCTCTTGGGGTTACACTGTTCAGGTTAATATTTTATATCTTCTATTTTTTTCTTGTCTTTTTCTTATTTTTTGCCAATTAGTAAAATCAACTCGGCTTGTTTGGTTTTTTGCAATTTGAAGTTTGTCGGGAAATACATTTGGTCAAGTAGTTTGGAAAAACATACTTTGTCTACTAAACCATTTATTTACTAAACCATTTATTATCAGAGTTCAACTCTAAAAAGTTGTGTAGTTCTGCGTAATATTGTTTGAGATTTGATTGATTTGTGGATCTAGTTTTATCACTCTCAAATATTCAACCAAATGTTTGTTAGATGAATTTGGCCAAATGGTTTAGAGAAACGCATTTGGTCCACTAAATCAATTTTTCACCGGAGTTCAACTTTTAAAGTCGTGTAATTCTACATAATATTGTTTAAGATTTGGTGTTTGAGTTATAAATTTGGTTTTGTCGATTTAGTCATTGATAAAAGTTTTTTCTTTTTGGTGATAAAAGCGATATTTTATTAGGTTTTGTTTGGTTTTGATTATTTTAAATACCCTAATGGAACTAACTGTTAGATTGAAGGTAAGCATTTGTATCTCCGAGATGTTTTACCGGCACAAGAAACGTTCCGACCATGGACAGGATCTGGTGGATTAGCAAGTATTTACACATTCAACACAAGAAGGCTTCATCCTGATCCTTGCCATAGACCTGTGACTTTCTTCATGCAAAGAGTTTCTTCAACCAATCTCCATAATCGAACCATTGAAAGTGTTTATAAACAAGCTTACGAGAATTGCACATATGATCCCGTTACTTCTCCTCGCAAACTCGAAGAGATTAGAGTCTTTTCAAGAAGACTCGATCCCAATATCAAACAAGTAATTCACTCTATCTTTCCTAATTTTCTCTTCTTTTTTGTCCACTCAAATTCTTCATTATAATATGGATGAATGCCGAGAAAGTGCATTTGATCAAGTGGTTGAGTGTCACTTCCGCTGTTTTTTTATCTAAATTCGATTCTTAGGAATCACATTTTTTCCACATAATATTGTTAATTAGGGACATAGAAAGTTTGAGGGATTGACTATAGATTAAATTTTGTCGGTCTATTTGTTAAAAAAAATGAATGTCGATTAGATAGCGAAAACAAAATGGTAAAATATCTACAAGAAATAAATTCCTCGAAAACCCCTAAAATTATAAAACATCATTACATTTTTTTGAATTTTTTTATATGGAAGATAAAAATAGAATGGATAGTAGAATTTTGGCTAGTGTGGAATTCATTGTTAGATTAGTAATATTTGTTAAAATGTCAATTTATATGGTCTATTTTTCAAGAAATTCCACTTTTTTGTGAAATAGTTTTATGGAAATAATTAGATAAAATCCAATTAGTGGAAAAAATTAGATAAAATCCAATTAATGGAAAAATTAAAAATTTTGCACCATAGAAATATAGTACTTCGCCGAGTTGCTCTTAGTCTAGTGGTTAAGATGATCCAGCTAATGACTTGGCACCAGAGTTCGATTCTTACCTGTTATAGTATAGTAGCTTAAATAAAACTTTTTTGGATAAGTTTTGATTATAGATCAGACATTATCGATCCATTTGTTGAAAAAAAGATATAGTACTTCCTTTAATATTTTGGTCTATTTCTTATTTGTTTACAAGTTTATTTATTGTAAATTATTTATTGGATGTGAATTAGTTGAAGTCACCGAGAAGACAGTGTTGTGATATATTACCAACTTCGTCGACTGGTGGGAAAATAATGGAAATTGGATTGCGAGAGTGCAAAGAAGACGAGCTTATCTATATACATCCTTAATTTCAATAAACATTTTTTACTTTATCTATATTACAATACAATACAATTTTACACTTAGAAATTAATTACTTTTTGTTATTTTGTATATTTAGCATTAAGTTGTTAATTGGCTGGTTGCCTTTCAACTCTTGGAGCTTTGTACTACAATATATATACCGGTCCTAAATCCTAATAATCTATGGAATGGACATATTTATTAAATCTTATACAAAAAAGTGATTGTAATCCGAAGTTTTGTGATCAAGTGGTAACAAGATCGATACGGGATGTCAACACATTTCAAGTTTCATCTACCGGATGTTAAAATAGGTTTTAGCTCAATGGGTACCCAAAAGCCAGTAAAAATTATGGGCAAAAAAACTCATTTTAAACATTCAAAAATAATTGGGTTTTAATTGGGCGGATACCCATATCTAATGAGTATAAACTGGGTTTATCCATTGAGTAATGGGTATCTTATGGGTTTTTTTTTAAAAAAAAAGCGAGAATAAAAAGAGTAGAAAAAAGGAGAGAGTAAAAAAGAAGAGAGAGTAAAAAGAAGAGAGAGTAAAAAGAGGAGAGAGAGTAAAAAAGAAGAGAGAGAGTAAAAAGAGAGAATAAAAATAGGAGAGAGAGTAAAAAAGATGAGAGAGAGTAAAAAAGAGGAGAGAGAGTAAAAAAGAGGAGAGAGAGTAAAAAGAGGAGAGAGAGTAAAAAAGAGAGAGGGTAAAAAAGAGGAGATAGTAAAAAGAGGAGAGAGAGTAAAAAAGAGGAGAGAGAATAAAAAAAGAGAGAGAGTAAAAATATGAGAGAGAGTAAAAAAGAGGAGAGATAGTAAAAAGAGGAGATAGTAAAAAAGGGAGAGTAAAAAAAAGAGAGGGTAAAAAAGAGGAGAGAGAGTAAAAAATTAAAGAGAGTAAAAAAGAGGAGAAATAGTAAAAAAATAAATAAAGTAAAAAGAAGAGAGAAAATAAAAAAGATGAGAGAGAGTAAAAAGAACAGAGATGGTAAAAATATGAGAGAGAGTAAAAAGAGGAGAGAGTAAAAAAGATGAGAAATAGTTAAAAAAATAAGAAAGACTAAAAAAGAGGATACAAACAAATTTAAATACTAAAAATAATATATATATTGGGTACCCATAAAAAATCCATATTATTCTGGGTTTCATATGAGTAATTTTAATAAGACTCTAGTCTTATTGGGTTTTTTCTGGACGGGTTTATTTAGGGTCGGGCTATGGTCAAATTTTTTTACCTATTTTAACATCCTATACCTACTCTGTGAAATAAAAACACATTGTCTTGAATATTTACACAGATGTGAGTACTTTCGACCATTTGCATATTTGGAAGAGAGTATCTATGAACTACATTTTCCCCAAAGATTTGTCTGACTCTTCCATAAGCATGATATTTATCATGAATTTTTAAAAAATGATTATACGATTATGAAAGTGTATTTAACTAAGTGGTTAAATTTGATTTTCCGACCAAAGTTCAACTCCAATAAATCGGATAATTCCTTTTTGATATTGTTTGAGGTTTTAGAATATGATTTTGATATTTAGTTTAGAATGGTAGATAAGATATTTGAATGGTAGGAGAAGAATGAGTGAAACACTTATCAATGGTAACATTCCACATAAAAGAATGTAAATTACTTCAATAACAAGTTAAGAATCCAATTTATTAATTAAAAATTAAACAAAATCCAATTTATTATTTTTCTTCTTTCTCAAGTTAGTAGTGTTCTATAAGATGTAAACAGTTTCTCCACAACAGTGTAAATAATTGGACACAACAAATCAGACACTCACAATCCTGGTTCGGTTATTGGGTTCTAATTTTAATACCCGGGCCTAATAGAAGTCCGGTTTACCAGTAAACCGATAATTAGGAAAAAAGGAATGATTAAATATTGAATTAAGGGAAAAATGTAAAATTAGGCTTATACCTTAGACGCGACTTTCCCACCATTATACCTTACGTTGTTTCGATGATTACCATTTCGTGATCTCAATCTATATTTTCGCCCTCCGGATTCTTCAAATTTACAAAATCTGCCATCGCCTTCTCCATTTCGATGTCGATAGAACCGACGCAATCGCCGTCAGAGCCGGAGGTTCACTCTGGTGAGGACTTCGTTCACATCGATGACCCAAGGCCTACTGGCGATATTACGTTAAGCGATAGCATAGTGAATGTGGACAAGGATGAACTGTTTGAAGAAGCGGCGGAGGAAGCGCGTGAAAATTCCGATTCATTTGTTAGCGGTGGTTATGATGATGGCGATGGAATTAGCGGTGGTGGAGTGGATGATGGCGGTGAGCGTTCATTGGAGTCGACTAATGTGGAATTGCCGGAGGAATTGGCGAAAGGCGTTGTGATTTTAACGTGTGAGTCCTCAGGGAGAGGCGGATCTTGCGATGTGTACTTGGTTGGGACTGCTCATGTATCAAAGGTATTCTTGATTGAGTTTGTTTGCTTGTAATATTTGGTTTTGGATGGTGTTAGGGTTTGGATTTAGTAATGTATCCCAAGGTTTTAGAACATTTGCAAAGAAGAAATGCTTAGAACTTTATCTCAGATTAGACTCTGATATACTGGCGTTCAATCATTCATCATGGATAATTCTGTATATCATTGTTTGCAGCAATCCTGTGAAGAAGTTGAAGCAATAATCAGCATCTTGAAACCAGAGGTTCTTCTCTTTGATTGCTTATTGAGTACTGAAGTTTGATATCTTTATGTCAATGTTCAGGCTTAAGTATGTTGCTGATATTACAGGTTGTCTTCGTGGAGTTGTGCTCAAGCCGATTGTCTATTCTCAAACCTCAGACTTTGAAGGTTTGCAATTCACAATTGTGATTCTACTTCTTTTTGTTATGTGGAACTGTATCATTGTGTTAAAAAGAATGCGCATCACAACTATTTGTTTTGGTTGATAAATTTCATTGGTGTGTTTGTCTATATTTATGATGACTAGAGGTGCCAAAATTCCGTTACTAATCACAAACAGGGGAGAATTTCTATGATACATGACATGAGCAAGTGATGCATGTACTTCAGTTGTTTTATATCCTGTGTTTTGATGATTATATATCTTAGATCCAAGTACCTACACATGATATTTGCTTGTTCTGAAGTAGTACTGTATTTTGCTTATCTAGATTCCAACCATGGCGGACATGATAGAGAGCTGGAAGCAGAAACAGAACACATTTGGAATACTTTATGGATGGTTTCTTGCAAAGGCAAGCTTCCTTAATCAAGATATTTTATGATGGAAGCTTAATTTTCTGACCCAAAAACTTACATCCTTTTCTTCTGTTAGGTCGCCAGTCATCTTGAGGTGTTTCCTGGTGCTGAGTTTCGTGTGGCATATGAAGAGGCAATTAAGTATGGTGGCAAGGTCATACTTGGTGATCGTCCTGTACAGGTGATATGTTTTGTCTGTAGTTTCAAAACTTTCTTATACCATGGAGTTGCATCTCTAACACTTTATGGGCTTCTATTTTCATAAAAATTCTCCCAGTATATTCATTTGGTTTTGTATCTGTTGAGGCAGATTACGTTGAAAAGAACATGGGCCAAGATGCCTCTATGGCACAAGGTTAAGTTTTTGTACTCCATACTATTTCAAGCTGTCTTCTTGCCGAGTGCTGAGGAACTCGAGAAAATGGTAAGTCATAGTGTATTCCTTTTTCCCTCTCTGTACGTGTAAATGTATATGATTCATCATAACATGTATTCCTTGGTTCTGAATTTGGATGATGGTAAATTGAAATGATTTCAGCTGAAAGATATGGACGATGTGGATATGGTAACTTTGGTGATACAAGAAATGAGCAAGGAATTTCCAACCCTCATGGATACACTTGTTCATGAGCGAGATCAGTTAGTATTCTGTAGTCTCTCTCTATCTTAATTAAGAAATAGAAATGTTGGTATTAGCAAACATAGAGAACGTTTAACAATTATTCTTCAGATTTCACATGCAAACTATCTCCTGATATATGAAATTTACAGGTACATGGCATCATCTTTGCTGAGAGTTGCAAGTGAGCATAGCTCAGTTGTGGCAGTTATTGGGAAAGGGCATATCAATGGAATTAAGAAGAATTGGATGCAACCTATAACAGTCAGTGGTTCTCTCAATCTCTGAATGAAGAGATCTTAATTTTGTTCTGGAATGTGCTTTGATTTCGTTTCATGGAACTTGCAGATGAATGATCTAATGGAGATACCGAGCGACAACTCAATTTTTACAGTGAAGAGGATAATGTCATCAGTGGTAATTGCAGTTGCAGGAACAGCTATAGTTTCTGGCATACTTTTTGCAAGAAGAAGATGAACAAAGATTGTGATTTGGGTCAGAGTTTTCTCTTCATTTTCCTGATGAGTCCATACAAAGGAATGATACAAAGTCAAATAACTTTTACAGTTTTTTTTCTTTGTACTTTTGTATTTTGGTTGATGAAGCTTTTCAGAAAAGTAATAAAGGTTTTCTTTTTCGTTTCTAGTGTTTTACACCGTACTCACTTCGGTTTAAACTAGGGTTTAAGACTAAACTGTACTCACTTTAGTTTAAAATTAGTATTTTAAACTAAGCCATAGGTAAAGCTTGGTTTTTGGGGTTAGTCTTTCGGCATTTTAACCATTTGATCTTCCTTCTTCCGCTGTAATGGTTGGTGAAGAGGTTATTACTTTGTCCGTTTCCTCCCATCAGAGTCAAAGATCAGATCTCGATCGTGGTCTGCAAAGATCAAGCAATTTTGTCAACTTTGGTTTCGGTCTTGTTGTTGGTGGTCCTTGTGTCTGATTTCGATCATCTCTGCACAGTTTAAGCTTATTTTCATTGAGTATTAGTTTTGTCGACTTCGGTTTTGGTTTCACTGGTGGTGATCCTTGTATTTGAGGATCAACCTTCCAGAACTAGCATGTTCCGTCTACCAAATTTCAAGTGAGGACAATGAGAATTTAAGTGTTTCGGTTTCTGAAAACAATCTCTATTTAGGCTTTAGAACAAATTTCTTCAACTTTTTCTTGGTTTGTTTCGACTGATCGTGGATCTCTAGTTTCTGAGGATTTCAATATTTTCCGGGAATGATCTAGTTTGAGTTGTGTTTATGTAATCTTATCCTTTTGAATTAATCAGACCAAAAAACAAAGATAGAAAAACTATACTCACTTTAGTAGTCTCTCAACATGTGAAACCTCTCGTATGCAGATAACTTTATCCACAAATTGTCAATGTTTACTCAAACCAACTCAAATGTCATGATTCGTACAAGACAAACCAAATACACATAAACCAACAAATATTCTTATTTCTTTATTGACAAAGTCTTTAACAAAAATCCATACACACAAATGCCAAAAGTTCACATCACAATCATCAATTCTCATCATATCTTTTATTATTCTCACAAATACCCCCAAACTTCCAAATCTTTCAAATTCTCACCTATTAACTATTTGCAACAGAACATTGCCTCCTAACCACTCCTGCTGATCCAGTCTTGACATTGATCCGACCCATTTTCTCCATTGACTTTGCAAACTCAGAGAAGAAACTTTCTACTGAACCGGTTAAGATCCGGTTCATATTTGAGAGTGTTGTGGGATTAGTGGTTAAAGCAGAGTCTGATTGAAACAGACCTCGACGCTTTACAACAAGTTGGTAATAACTTAAATCAAATGTTTTGCGGCTTCCTGGATCCATCTCCACTATGGTCTTGTTATCGTTGAGACTAGGACATTTCCTAGATTTGAGATTAGCTGCGTATTGACTGTCTAAAGCTGGATCTTGGTCTCCCCGACCCGTGAAGTTATATAGACGGTTTGTGAAAGAGGAACAGTGAGATACACCAATCGTATGAGCCCCTGTTTTAACACAACACATTATCTATAAAATGTTTTGAAAACGTGGTAATCAATAGGTAAAGAGTACAACTCAGTTCGGTTTCGGTTTGGTTCTGATTATGAATAGGTAATTACAATCGAAACAATATTGATTCAGTTCTGAATGATTGTTTTACCAAAAGTAACCAATGCCCAAAAAGACATGATTACTTGTAACAAAAGTAACCGAAATATTTTTTTAATACTAATTAGTTTCCGTTCTTATTTGGTTCTTTTTGGTTCTCGGTTAAATATCAAACTGAAACAAAATTTTAAGTTACCTAAATATTGGAACTGAGCGATTTTTTGTCAAAATTTTGTTTTATAGTTTGATTTGGTTCCGGTTTTTATGCTCAGGGCTGCGTTGTAAGATTACAAAATAATATATAAATGTATTTATTTTTTTCAAATAGATTGGTATTAGGCTGTACCAGAGAGTAAGACAAGGTCCTGAAGATCAAGTCCTTGGTTTGCAAAAAGTGTCTGAAGATTGGTGAAATTACTGGTCGGAGGAGGAATATTGGCTAATGCCTCTGATGCATTTGATATCCTCCCATCTCTCCTACCAGTCGGTACACTCCAATTCGGTCCTCCCTAAACCATAGATCAAATTTGTGATGAGAACCACAATAATATGTAAATTTACAAGATATTGTTAAGTAATTATGATCTACTTACAGTGAAAACAACAGCATCACGAGATGCTAGAGCAATAATATCAGCACAAGAAACAATTCCAGGACATTGAGCTTCAAGAACAGTTTTGATAGCATCAATGAAACCAAACCCTCGAACGGTTAAGTTAGGAGTTGCATCTCTTTCTGCGTTTCCTGATGTTGAGTTTATAAGCACTGATCCATCACAACCCTATATGTATACAATTAGTTCAATGGTTAATCAG
This sequence comes from Lepidium aucheri, assembly GCA_900406435.1. Classification (NCBI taxonomy): domain Eukaryota; kingdom Viridiplantae; phylum Streptophyta; class Magnoliopsida; order Brassicales; family Brassicaceae; genus Lepidium; species Lepidium aucheri. The sequence continues at coordinate 43,883 of OVBA01001256.1, forward strand.
AATGTTCCACAGTATCAAAGAAAGAAAACATAAGGAAACCAAGCAGTAGTAGCTTCGTGGTAAGGATTGGCTTGGAGCAAGGTATAAACCCATTAGTCCTGAGTGTTAGTTGTTATTCTTTGGCTAGACGAAAAGAGACTATGCTTTAGGTCTCATTAGAAAATCTGGAATCAGACTATTCGTCGATACTAACTCGGTCTAGAGGTCTCATTAGAAAACCTGGAATCAGACTATTTGTCGATACTAACTCGGTCTAGACCCCCAAGTCGACAAAACAAAACATAACGCAAAAGAAAATTTACCCGGACAAAACAGTCATGGAAATGCATTCTCAAGAGAGCAGCAGCAAGAGAAGGAGCATTAGAAATGTGATTTGAAACAAAATCCTGAACAATCTTTTCTGCATTAGGACATGAATTTGCATAGAAGTTCATCTGCAATTGAGCTTGGATTGGTCCAAACATTCCTACAAGAAAGATAGAGAGTAAAAGAGCAATAGCTCTTAAGCAATTCATCTTCTAAAATCTGAGTGTTTTGGGGAGGCTTGTGTTCACTGTGTGGTTAAGAATTGTGTGTCTTATTGGAAACATTACAAGATGCTTATATAGAAAATATTGCATATTTGTTAAAGTTTGAGTGGGTCCAAATATGCTAACTAACATGTGCCATTATGAGTTGTATTTTATTTTATTTTTGTTATTTTTCTCATATATATAATCACTGCCACATTTTGAAAATATATATTAATAATTACAAAAATGGTTATAGTGTCTTTACTAAGTAATATATCAGGTTTCACTTCAATTAGATAAAATGGAGGAGTTTTCTTTATATGTATATATTAATTGAAGTTTACATCTTTCCCCTAATATTATTTTTTCCATAATTTGTAACTTTTCATATTCTAAAACATATATAAATTATAGTTTACGTCTTCCCACTTCTATTTTTCAAAATACAATCCAAAAATAAGCAAAAATGAATTATCACAATATACGAGATTAATAAACAAGCAGGATTTCTTAATGTCTTTCTTAATTATTTTATTATTGAGAAAAAGATATGTCTGATTTTTCCTTAAAAATAAATATTCTAGTTAATATGTATAAATAAAATATATCAACATTTTGTAATTTATTCAAAGATTTTAGATTGTTTTGAGTTGCCTTTACCAAATTAAGAATGTAACCAATATCATTTGGTTTTTTAAGTTACTTAAAATTTGGAAAAGACCAATATATTTTTTTAAATTTATTTTTCATTTTATTGTACGTAATTAACGTAAAGATGATATTATGTGAAATAGGAGTCATTAGATAAAATAAATACAAACTTTAGTAACAAATCTCATGTGAAAAAAATTGAATGAAATTTCCTTTTTGTTCATTTAAAAATCTAATGAGTAAATTATTAAACCGCAAATGTCAAATTTCTCTAACTAACAATATCTACATATAGTGATGAAACAAGTATTATTTTGTCAACTGTGATAGAATCATTAGTATTAGAGATGGTAAAGAGGGTGAATGTTTGGTCCATAAATCAAGTTATTGCATGTTAGTTGCATAGAAAGTCACAATCAACAAAAGAAAATAGTCAAGCTAACATAAGTTTTTTTTTCTTCCAACAATTAAATCGATAACATTCGATTCATAACCAAATACTCCCAAATTTCTAATAATATTATGGGATAAATACGATTTTTTGGAATTGAATAACAAAGATAACACTAACCACATAGCCAAAGTCTAGCTAACATAAGTTATAATATTTTTTTATCAATAATTTGATTAGATCTAAATACCATAAACTCTAAAACGCAAGATCATGCAATTTTCAAAAATTACATTACGACAAGAAAACTGTAAAATTAAACTTTGACCAAATAAATTTTGGTATGTGAATAAGTTTTTTTTTTGGTCGTGTGTTAATAAGTTAATAACATAGAAAGTGTAGCTAAATATAAATAATCTAAATTGTACTAGTGTGGACATGTAGTCTAGTAGTAGTGGTCATTTTAGTATTTTTCAAGCACCAGAGTTCGTTATCTCCCTTATGTAAAAGGGAAGAAAAAAAGAGGGATTTTAGAATATGAGATTTGGCTATGGACCGTGTCTTGTGTCTTGTCAATCTAATTATAAAAGTAAATTGATAAAAAAAAAATTGCATCTAAAAAATATAGTATCGACACTATGTTACATTGAATCATAAATTTCAGAACTATTTTTTTCCTCTATAAAATTACAAGATACAGATAACCACGGATAATCATCTAATTAAAATATTAATTGAGCAGTCGCCTTAAGATATAGATTGATTAACTAATAAAGAACAACTCGTTTCGTGATATCACTGTTCTGTCTTAATCACAAAATTACTGTCATTAAACCTAATCCCTAATAATACAACTAGAAGAACCAAATACTAACAGTTTACTAACGGGCAAGAATGTAATCCAATATTATTAAATCATTGATTGGTTATATTTCTCTAATTCCCACAGATAATGAAGTAAATGACTAAGGGATTTGGTAGGGATACCGATTTCATATCCTAAGATATCTATAAATATAATTAACCAAGTCCATTTATATTAATATTATTCTCAGAAAAAAGAGTTTTGATTTTTTTTATCATGCAACGGGAGAAAACTATCTCCCATGATTGTTATTAAAACCAAAAAGTAACAATTAAACCGGAACAAGTCTCACATAAGAAAGATTCATTCTCATCGTCTGAAAAAAAAATGAGAAACAACATCAGGAACAAACAAAAAAGGATGAAAATCCAACGATAATGAAAAAGCATAGTTGGCTAACCCGTCGACAAGACGGTTAGTGTAATACCCATACTCGGTAAATCTGCAAACACACGAGGTACGTGAGTGCGGTACGAACGGACGAGCCAAACTAAGGCATTTGGGTTA
>OVBA01001257.1:5545-46783 GCA_900406435.1 Lepidium aucheri
ACTCACAGAGCGCAACGTCCTTGTTGCGTGCCACAACAGGTCTCAAGACGTCTCCCAGGTCAGAACTGGGACGGCTAACCAGCTCTGATACCACTTATAATGCCCCGTCCGCTCCTACCGGTGAGTCACCCATCCCTCAGTCGGGCTCGTGGGCCCCACCCCTGTCCGACGGTCGGTGTGTTATTCGGGAGGCTCGAAAGTCATGATATACTATCCCTGCAATCACCACATGACCGTTTTCCGTGTTTTTTCCTAACTCACACGATACCGATAATGACTTCCCGGTAGGTCATCCATCCTTCCACTACTCCAGCTCAAGCACGCTTAAATCTGGAGTTCTTTCTGGATGGTTAACCGAAAAGGTAAGTGCACTTTGGTGACATAGGTAGCCAAATCAATTCTTTTATTCTCTTCCACATTCGTTTCCATATATACCAGAAATCAGGATGTTACAATTAGTAAATTTGAAAATTATGCGAGAGAGAAGAAGCAGAGAGTTTTGTGTTGTGTATTGTTGTGTTCTATAAACAATTCAAACCCCCTCATATTTATAGACAAATGAGGCGGTGAAAGAAGTAAGATATTTTTACATAGATAATTATTATTCCTAGAAATAACATGAAACAAAACCTCTTTATTTTATATTTTTTTAGAAAAAAACTTTTTTTTAAGAATATGACTTCACATCATCATCTGGATCACTAGACATTTTAACTCCATCTTCTTCCATGATTATAATTTTTCGAGAAACCAAAGAGAAAGAAGCAGTAGAGAGGGGAAAATTAGGAATTTTGTTCTTGCTCTATACCATGTAAAATTATTGAATAGAATTGTATCGTTGAGTTGGTTTATGCTAGGGGTGTCAAAATAGGTAAACCCAACCCAACCCAACCTATTATTCAATGGGTTTAAGTGTTAATAGGTTGTGGTTAACCCATTACCGATTTACTTAATGGATTGGGTTGGCCCGTTACCTATTTTACTTAATGGGTTTAGGCAGGTTCGTGGGTAACCCGTTAATTATTTATAGGAAATATAATAGTTTAATTATTTTATCTTTTATAATAATTGTTGAAATTTTTCAGATATTTGTTTTCATTTTAATACTTGAGTTTAGTTGTTATTACAAATAGAGAGAGAAAAAAAGAGAAGAGAAGTAAAAAAAGGAGAGAGAAGTAAAAAAGAGGAAAGAGAGTAAAATGAGGAGAAAAAGTAAAGCAAAGAGAGAGAGAGTAAAATGAAAAGTGAGAGAGTAAAAAGAGAGAGATAAAAAGAGGAGAGATAAAAAGATAAGAGAGTAAAATGAGGAGAGAGATAGTGAAATGAGGAGAGAGAGTAAAATGAGGAGAGATAGTAAAATAAGGAGAGAGAGTAAAATAAGGAGAGAGTAAAATGAGGAGAGAGAGTAAAAAATATAAAGAGTAAAAAAGAGGAGAGAAAGTAAAAGGAGAGAAGTAAAAAAGAGAAGAGATTAAAAAGAGGAGAGAGAGAGTAAAATGAGTAGAGAGAGTAGAAAGAGGAGAGAGAATAAAAATATAAAGAGTAAAAAAGAGGAGAGAGAAGTAAAAAAGAAGTGAGAAAGTAAAAAAGAGGAGAGAGAGTAAAAAAGAGGAGAGTAAAATGAAGAGAGAGTAATAAAAGAGTAAAATGAGGAGAGAAAGTAAAAAGAATAGAGAAAGAAGAAGAAGAGAGAGAAGTAAAAAAGAGGAGAGAAAGTTAAAAAGAGGATAGAGAATAAAATGAGGAGAGTGAGTAAAAAATAGAGAGAGAAAATGGGTTGGTCCGTGGTTCAAAATTTAAATGTTAACAAGTTAATGAGTCAACCCGTTTCGACCCATCAACCCATTAGAACCCAACCTATTCCAACCTAAAACCATTTAACCCATCAACCCATTAAACTTGTTAATCCATTAGGATCAAAAATTTCAACTCCAATGGGTTGATAGGTATGGGTTGGGTTGGGTTGACCCATCACTTTTTACCCATTTTGACACCCTAGTTTATGCTACAAGAACATAAAACCCATATACATATATAGTGTTTATCATTTACATATTGATAATATCAAATAATGGAAATATTCATATTTCTTATCATAATATGATCTATAAGAATAGTGGAAATCTTCATAATCTTTAGCATAATGGTATCTATGAGAATATTTTCCAGTTGGGTTTATCGAGCTTCACTTCGTAACAGGGTTCTTGTGGCTGATATGACTTGGTCTGCAAGATACACATCTTGCTTCCCAATATATCTCTAATACTATGGAAGAAGATGGAGTTGAATCTGGCTCTGATACCATGTAAAGATTTGGGAAAAGGTTTTTTATTGTATTGATAATCATTGTATTTATACAAGTAGGTTAACTTACCTAAAACCCAAACATGGAATATACACAGAATATTCTAAGTATATAGAAATTTGTAAACATAACATATTTCTCTCTAATATCTTTGTTTTCTAGGAGCCGAATATCGTTCCATGGACTATGTTCTTCACCAGTTGAAGTGGCTGAAGGAACTTCTTTCTACTTTTGCTATCCAACACGACGAGCCTATGCGCCTATATTGTGATAGTTAGAGTGCTATTCACATTGCTGCTAATCCGGTCTTCCATGAACGCACAAAACACATTGAAAGAGATTATCATTTTGTTCGTGATGCAGTCCAATCCAAGCTTATTACTACGGAACACATTTCTACTCATGATCAGCCGGTGGATCTTCTTACTAAATCCTTACTTACACCTAAGTTTCAGTTTCTATTATCCAAGTTAGGCATTCAAGATATCTTACCGCCAACTTGAGGGGGGTATTGAAATAAGGAAACATATATTTTCCTATTATTTAGGAAATGATTTGTAACTAGGTTTTTGGGGTGTTATTCTGTTCTGTATATTCTGTAAACTTGTAAATCAATATAGACATCTTTTCCTAAAATTGTTTCATAGTATCAGAGCCAGGTTAACCCTAAAACTCTATCACCTTCAATTTTTTTCTCTTTGTACTCTTCTTCTTTCGTTAGTCAATAATGGGCGACGATGCTTTTACCATTTATACTACTACTACTTGTTCTCCATACACTCTATATCCTTCTGACAATCCCAAATCTCTAATTACTCCGATTCTTCTACATGGTGATAATTACTCCGAATGGACCACTGAATTCTCTAATTCTCTTCAGGCAAAAACAGAAACTTGGTTACATAAATGGAACCAACGTCAAGCCAACTTCTCAAATTGATCTCGACCTTTGGACTTCTGTTAATTCTATGATTGTCAGTTGGATTAGAACCTCAATTGATCCTGCTCTTCGGTCTACTGTGTCACACGTTGGTGATGCATATAAGCTATGGGAATCGAGCAAAAGTCGATTTTCTGTGAAGAATGGTGTACGCCATCGTATCCTTCAAGACAACATCACAAATTGCAAACAAAGTGGTACATCGGTCCAAGAATATTTTGGCAAGTTAACTAAGACGTGGGAAGAGCTTCAAAACCCAAAAACGTGTCGTGATTGTACCTGTGCAGTTTCTCTAGACATAGAAAAGGAGAGAGAGGATGCCAAATTTTATCAAAATGAAGATGGAGCTGAAGAGTTCGATGATCTAGATGATGATGTGAAGTCGTGTTCTTAAAAAAAGTTTTTTTCTAAAATATATATATAAAAAAGGTTTTGTGTCACGTTATCTCTTTTTCTAATGTTAAAGGGTTGCCAAAGAGATTCAAAATTTATGTTGAGAATTATTCTTACCTTTCTAAATTATTCTTAGGTTTCTCCTATTACGAGGGATTTTGATTATTGTTTCAGGGATTTCTATTGGAACGTTCATGCTTTAGGTCATTCTTAGTCCTGATTTATGGACTGTCCGAGATAAGGACGATTGTTTGTGTAGCTGCAGAAGTTGCGCCCATGGGATATTATTACCTTTTTCTAATTAAGACCAAAGACAAGTTGAAGTTCCATCCCTAGTTTTCAAAATTAAATTTTATACTCGGAGGCATCTATTGACAAGTTTTGTCCATCCTCGACAAGTTCCCACAACAAAAACGTTCTGCTTTGTGATTGCGGATTTCGTGTTTTACATCCCATATTTGTCCTGCGGGGAAGTGATACCATGAAACAATTTTAGGAAAAGGTGTCTGTATTGATTTACAAGTTTGCAATATATAGAGAATAGAATAACACCCCAAAACCCTACTTACAAATCGGTTCCTAAATAATAGGAAAATATACGTTTCCTTATTTTAATACCCCCCTCAAGTTGGCGGTGAGATGTCTAGAATGCCCAACTTGGATAATAGTAACTCAAACTTAGATGTTGGTAAGGGTTTAGTAAGAAGACCTGCCGGCTGATCATGACTAGAAATATGTTCCGTGGTAATAAGCTTTGATTGGGCTGCATCACAAACAAAATGACAATATCATTCAGTGTGATTTGTGCGTTCATGGAAGACCGAATTAGCAGCAATGTGAATAGTACTCTAACTATCACAATATATGCACATAGACTCGTCTTGTTGGATACAAAATATAGAAAGAAGTTCATCCACCCACTTCAACTCACAAAGAACATAGGCCATGTAATAATATTCGGCTTTAGCAGAAGACAAAAAGACTGCTTCTTGCTTCTTTGTTTTCCACGAGACCGGAGAATTACCAAGTAGAATGATATATGCATTTAGAGAGTGACGAGTAAGAGGACAAGCTCCCTAATCAACATCACAACATGCTGTCAGACGTAAATCAAAATCAAAGCATAATAGAATTCCTTGTGCAGGACAACCCTTCAGGTAAAACACAACACGTAAGGCAGCAGACCAATGTTCCTCCAAGGGATGATGCATAAACTGTGACAAAATATACACTGTATAAGAAAGCTCCAGACGTGTGAATGTAAGATACACACGTCGAGCAACAAGCCTTCTATTCGGTAAGGGATCTTCTAACGGTGAACCATAGGCTGGAGAGAGTTTGTTATTGAGCTCAATAGGAACCGAAGAAGGCTTACAAGCTAAGAGACCAGTCTCCAAAATTATATCCAGCGCATACTTTCTTTGTGAAAGAAAGAATCCATCAGCATTTCTAGCAACCTCAATACCTAAGAAATATTTCAACTTTCCCAAATATTTTATATGAAAACACTTGTTGAGGCAGTTCTTAAACCATTGGAGAGTGGAAATGTCGTTGGCTACAACTAGAAAATCGTCAACATAAATCAATATGTGGAGTGATACCATCACGCATATAAGAAAAGTGAGAAGAATCTGCTTTGCTTTGCTCAAAACCATAAGAGAGAAGAGCATTACTAAGTTTAGAAAACCAACAACATGGTGCTTCCTTGAGACCGTAAATTGATTTCTTTAGAAGACATACTGTATTCAGATAAGAACTCTCATAACCTCGAGGATAATTCACATAGACATCTTCCCCAAAATCTCCTTATAAAAATGTGTTTTGGACATCCATTTGATGTACTTCCCAATGCTTTGCTGCAGCCACATCAAGAAGAACACGAATAGTAGAAGGTTTGGCTACCGAGGCAAACGTTTCATCATAATCAACCCATTCATTTTGGCGATTATCAAGAGAAACCAAACAAGATTTGTGTCGAAAAATCGTGCCATCAAAATTGTGCTTTATTTCATATACCCACTTGTTTCTAATGGCCTTTTTTGTGGAGGTAAAACTGTGTCAACCCAAGTCTTGTTGCAAAGCAGAGAATCATGTTATCATCCATTGAATCACACCAAACGGGATCCAGACTTGCTTCCTTATATGAGGTTGGTTCATGAGCGGATGTAACAGCTGCCAAGAAAACCTTATGGCTAGGAGAAAAAGGATTGTCAGAGACATAATTGGGTATTGGATACACTATGTTACCTAAAGCTGCAGAGGAACCTGAAGAGGCAGAAGTGAGAGTGAGAGAGGGTTCAATGTGTAGAGTTATTGTATTTGTCACATAGTTCTTAAGTAAAACTGAATGTTTACGTGTACGTTTTCCTCGATCTAACAGCTCTGGTAGACCCAAAGATACAGGTTCGGCTGTAGTAGTCTCAGGTGGCAACGGTGCATTATCAACATGAGTTGGAGCAGGAGCGGAATCCAATCTTGAAGGAGTTGGTGTAGTCTTGGACAATAGTCGAACAAGAAGTTTAGAGGGTGAAGATTAACCATTCATAGCTATGGTTCAGTAGGTGTAGCAACAAATTCCGACAGTAACGGTAAGGAAGGAGACCAGTCATTAAGCACAACATCAACAGGTACCGTTGGTGAAGAAGGCGGAGGATGAAACATGATTCCTGAAAACTCTGGTTCTTTAAAGACCTCATCTCTACTGTAAAAATTTTCTTCCTTTTTGAGATCAAATAATTTTCATGCTTTCTTTCTAAACGGATAACCAATGAATAGACATTTTTGACTTTTGTCAGAGAACTTATCTTTGTTGCGAGCATGTTTGTGAGCATAGGCTAGACAACCAAACGTGCGCAGAGAATCATAAGATGTCGCAGTTCTGTGTAGAAGCTCATATGGTAATTTTCCATTCAGAATAAGGCTTGGTGTTTGATTAAGTAAGTAAGCAGTAGTGAGAACACTTCCACCCCAAAAACAAACCGATAAGTAGGATTGGAAGAGACACGTGTGTGCAACGTTCAATATATGTCTATGTTTTTGCTCAACCCGACCATTCTGCTGAGGTCCACACAAGATGTTTGATGAACAATTCCTTGCTCACAAAGAAAATAGGATAAAACCATGAATTCAGTACCATCATCAGCTTGTATAGCTTGAAATGATTTTCCAAACTGTCTAGTAGCCATTGCAAAGAAAATTTTGAGTAGTGTAGCAACTTCCGATTTTTCTAGCATTAAGAAAACCCAAACTGCTCATGAGTAATCATCAATAATAGTCAAGAAATAAGCTGCACCACAAGTCAAAAGAGTGCGATATGGACCCAAACATGACAATTTATCAATGCAAAAGGTGCCGAAATTTTATTAGGACTTTGAGAAAGAATAGTGCGGGTTTGTTTTGCCCGAAATGAAATATTACAAGACTCAGGACTATCAAAATTGATGTTTGTTTTCTTAAATAAATGCATACAATTCAAAACCATAGAAGATGGATGACCGAGCCTGCGATGCCACAACATACTCGGAGAACTTTCACAGCGACTGAACGGATAAGTTTTGCGATTTTCAGTCCTGTGAAGTAGTAAATCCCCTTTCTCTCTTCACCGGCTCCAATCAAGATCCTCATAAAATAAACCTGCAAGAGATATAGTGTGTTAGAGTAGCTTAGAAACCGATATTAGTGTGCAATTAAATTCCAGGACATAAAAGCTTGCCATCGAGATTATAATCATCTCGTAATGCCATTTTTCCAACATGTGTAGCACGTGAATGACACCCATTAGAGAACACGACTGGAGAAGACACAATAGGCAGATCATTTTATAGAATTGTTTTGTTTCTTGTCATATGATGCGGAAAATGATACGCCCACCAGTCTATTTTGTTGTGTGATTGAGGTTCTTCAAATCGAAGGTGATAGAGTTTTCATGCCAAAGTATAGTTAGTATAGAAACATAAAAGTAAAACGAATAAAACAAGAGAATAATAAAGATGAAAGGGCAGACAAAATTTTAAGAAATACCCCTTTTTATGTTTTTATTTCAAAAAGTATCCTTTTTTTCTTCTGTGCAATACACCTTTTCATACATCTCTCTAACTTTCCCTCTCATCAAAATGACCCAATTACCCCCAATTTATTTTGAAACCACCATCCAACTTCTCATGTGTCTCCTCCTCTTCCCTTTCTTCTTTTGAGTTTTGTTAACCTTTTCAATCGTCACTGTTCACTTTCGGAACTCTTTCCTTTGAAATTCTCTTTGAAATTTCCTCAACAAACTCGTCTATTCACAACCACTCCAAGTCTACCACAATCATCGATATCAATTCATCTTTCGTCCGGATGTCCCTCACAAATCATATCCAACCGAATATCTCACTCCTATCAATGACCAGAGCCCTCGACATGACGTCCCTCATAGAGATGTCCCATCTGATACTTTCCCTGTAGAAGATGTCAACAGAGACGGTGAAGTTCAAAACAATGGACATCCAATAGGCACAACACCAAGCCAGTGTAACTTACAGTATCAAGATGTCTACCACGAGGATGCCCCTCACAAAATAGATCCAACCGAAAGTCTCATTCCTACCAATGATCATAGCCCTCCACATGATGTCCCTCCCATTGATAATGTCCATGTAGAAGATTATGGACGAAGACGAGGAAGATGGCGTCGCACCCAACGAAGCTGATTGTGGTGATAAAGAAATTGTAAACAAAGATGGACTATCTCCAGTAAAGACAACACCAACCATTCCGACAGAGATGTGAAAATCACAATAAACACTGAGGATTTGATTTAGGACGAGTATAATGATGTCCCAAAATTTCTTAAATCACTCAAGACGAAGAGAAAAAAGACAAAGCGGTACATTGTAATTCTAAAGTAAGCCTATCACCATCTTTTACAAAGGTTGTCCACCAAAAATGTTGTCCCTTATCGTTAACAAATTGTCTTTTCATTTTACCTATTTTGAGTTCACCTTTTGTTATGTAGGGTTTATCTGCCAATAAGTGCAGAAGGATCGGTGAATCTCCTTCACCCTTGGCTGCGAAGAGGACTAAAGTTGTACCAGCTAGATTTTGTCAAACCAAATCAGAGAATACCAAGATTACCAACCTCAAAGGACAAGAAAAATTTTCTTCCATTACTCGCAGCATCAAAAGAGAAGTAAGTACAACTTCGTTTCTGCAATACGTTTTCTATCTTTTGTCTTCCCAAATGCGTAACTGTTTATCTTACTTATATCCTAGGAAACCACACATCGATGGTCACTCTATGAAGAAGACATTTTTCCAGGACATAATGAGGCCTCAAAATTGGTTTGACTCTAGTGTTAGTCAACATTTTCTGTGACTCTGATATTTCATTTCTCTCTTTTTATTTGTTACTTAATTACAATTTTCTACACATTTCTCAGCATATGGAAGCACTTATAAGCTTAATCTAGCGCCGAAATTCTGAGTTTTACATCAAAAACGCATTGCACTCCTTGACACATGGTTCACAACTATACTATGTCAAGATTACGCCCGTTATTGTGCCCCAAAGAGAAATGGTTCTTTCGCCCGCCACACTTGCAGCTGTAAGGTTTTCGATGTTCTGCAAATTCCATGTTGTCATGTATTCGCAGTCGCTGGTGCCACACACATTGATCTATATTCCTTTGTAAGTGAGGTATACTCAGCTGCTTCATGGAAAAATGTCTACGATGGATCAATCTCACCTGTCCCTAGTGGACAAGACAAATAGTTACCTCTGTCTGTGACTGAACTAACCATCAAGCCGCCTAAGACAAAACGCCCAACAGGCAGACCCCGTAAACTCTGAATCCTGTCTATAGGAGAACCATCGGTAAGGCTTCTGTATTATTCGTTTCTTTTCATTTTATCCATAACATTCACATTTTTTACCCTTTATCTATACTAACATTCAACTAATTTTACAGAAACACCGCCCCCCTCGCACACAAAAATGTACTTGTTGCTTGGGCACATGTCACAATTGTGCAACGTGCAAGAATCCAATTTGATTTATGCTCCTTTTGTATTCTAAATCTCTTATCTACTATTATGTCCGGGATATTTGTCCCCTTAGCCTTTTAGTTTGCGCTATAATATAACGGCTATCAAGGCTTTTGTTTGATCAAAACTCCCTAAATAATCAAAAAACATTCCTACCAAACTACAAATTCTTTCCCCACTCGCACCTTCCTTCACGTTTTACTCACGTAAGGGGTAAAAAAATCTTTTAATCAGTAACCTAAATTCACAAAAGCCCATTACATATAAACTTTAATTTGGGGCTATTCTACACAAATAAATATACAAAGTGGATAGAACCATTATTATTCCCTTAAGGGCACTTATAAAACAAAATGCACGTGCTTGTTTGTCGCATGGCACGTGAGATGATCCCAGGAATTAAAGATGCTTCGCTTCAAGCCTTAAACGTTGTGGGGAAGACGGGAAAGCAATCAAGCTTGTACTTTTCCTTCCTCTTCTTTCTTTCTCTAAAAAAGTCGTTTGTTTCTTTATATTTCTTTCGATTCACTTCACTCCGCCTAACTTTGCAGATCAACAAAAACCTATCTTCGGATTCTGGAAACCTAACCAACCCGGATCCGATTCCGCGTTCCATAAATGAGTTGGAGACCAATTTGATCTCGAACTCGATTTGATTCAAATGAAAAGTGTCAAAATTCAGGTTGTTTGAGTCTTAACCGTCTCGATAATGTCGCGTCTGCCGCGTGGATTCGTGGAGGATTCATCAATGGAGGAATCTAAATTTGCTCTTCGTCCAACAATTTGCTTCAGGCCAATAAACCCTTCTGATTTAGAACGTTTAGAGCAAATCCATCGCGACATATTTCCAATCAGGTATATAAAAGCCTCTGCTCGCAAGATTTTAAGATATACCTGGTTTTTGAATTTGACTTTCCCTTTTAGGAAGTTTTATCAAAAAGCTTCATTTGTTCAGGTATGAGTCTGAGTTTTTTCAGAATGTTGTCAACGGAGGTGATATCGTCTCATGGGCTGCTGTAGATCGGAGCCGCCCTGATGGTCTTTTCGAGGAGCTTATTGGATTTGTTACTGCCAAAATCGTGCTTGTCAAAGAAAGCGAAGTGAGTTTCTTTTTATCTTTCAAGTCATAACCTTTCCAATTAAGGTTAAAGCCTATTTTTGAATGCTTTTGGGTTTTGTAAAGAAGCTGCAAACTCTTGTAAAGTGTAGATTTTGAATGTTTGAGACGGTTACACGAGATTTCTCACAAATTTCTTAAAGATCGTAACTTTCAACGATTTCAACACCGTTTTGTAACGTTTTAAACTTTTTGGTTGAAGCTTGTTTGCTTTGTAGTATGTTTACCACATGGGTCTTAAGCATCGTCTTCTCTTTGTTATTCGCCTTTTAAATTTTGCATTTCCTAGTAATTTTTATACAGCAAGTAACAAGTTATTGTGAATCGTAGTTTCTGAATGTTGTCGAACCACTTCATTTTGTACTGTGGTTTAAGCGTGAACTTTAAGCAATGTTCATCAGATGGGTTTCTTACCAAAGTTCTTGATCTCAAACCTAACTGTTCTTGTAACATTTTGATTTATAATATGCAATTGTTTTGTACTCCATCGCTTAATGTCACGAGTCAAGGTCTTCTTTTTTTCGTCTATATTTTCATAGTTTTCTGTCTTGAACAGATATCAGATATAATAAGATATGAATCATTGAAGGGAGAAGAGACGTTAGTGTATATCCTAACACTTGGAGTTGTAGAAGCATACAGAAAACGAGGAATAGGTATTTGATTATAACCCCATGTACTAAATACAATGATATGAATTTTGTTGATTCTTATCTTATCATGCTTGGTTTTTGTTAATACTAAATTCTGCATACTTTTTTCTGTTCAGCTAAGTCTCTTATTAACGAAGTCATCAAATACGCTTCTAGTATCCCTGTGTGTCGGGGTGTTTACCTTCATGTGATTGCACACAACAATCCTGCAATCCGATTGTACAAAAGAATGTCTTTCAGATGTATAAGGAGGTTGCATGGATTCTACTTAATCAATGGCCAGCATTTCGATTCTTACTTGTTCGTCTACTTTATCAACGGTTCTCGCTCTCCTTGCTCACCTTTGTATGTACAAAATACAAATATTTTTTGCAATTTATATTCTTTTTGCTGTGACGTTTCTTTGCGATTTCTTCATATATGGGATTCTCGTTGAATCATGGCTGCATTGCAGAGATCTTGTGGTGTTGGTTCTTAATTATATGAAGAGTGGAATCAAATCAGTTGCATCAAAGCTGACTATGAACCACGAAGAGAAAGGCATGAAATGGCATAAATGCAAAGACAACTCGCGGTGCCTCTTGCCCACTCAGACCAAACGAAACCTCGCACCTGAAAGATTGTCATCTGTGTACGATTATGTTTAGTGTCCGTCTCGGATTCATAGACTTGGTAACATCATTCATTTCCATGTCTCTCTAAGCTCGGGTTATGTTACTGTTGTGTGTGCGATGTAGTAATTATGTAATAAAAAAATGTAAATGTTGTGATAGTTATCAGAACTTCTACGTGGAACCGAGGATTTCAATCCATTCCATTCTGTCTTAAATTAGTTACGCTTGTCATAGAAATTACAAAAACAAACCCCAAACTTCTTGTTCTCCGGGCTAGCAGTCTCGGTAAATGAACAACAGTAGTTACTGTATTTCTCTTCAAATCTGATTATAAACACAGTCCGTGGGCTCGAACAGAAGACATTTCTCTCTAGAGAGAGAGTTTCCTTCTCCTCTCCGGCGAATGTTTGGTATTTGTTTCTCTTCTCCGATTAAATCTTTCAGAGAAACATGTTTGATTCTTTGCTGCTAGGGAGTTTTGATTCCAGCTTTGGCTAGTTATTGTTCGGATCTTCTCTGATTTCTTCTTCCAATTTTGCCGGGTTTTTTCTTCCGGTATTTTCTTTGGTTTTTGCATGTGGTGAAATCTAGGTCTCTCTTCCAACTGGATCTTTCTTCTTCGAAGCTGGAATCAGTCATTTGTATGCTAGATCAGAGAAAATTCATGTTTTGGAGCTGTATGTCTCCATCATTTTCACCAAATCCACGAGGTGGAGAAGGTGAGTGAGTTTTGGGCCACTAAATTTGGTCACAGCATAAAACAGAGGTTACTTTTGCAATTGACTAAATTTGATTGTTTGTGTGTCCGGAATCGTGTTCAAGCGACACGTGCTGTAGGAGAATCAAGATTTCGGACACATAGCACATTTGATAAGCTTCTAGTGGCTTCTATTGCTGAGTTTAAAGTCTTAGGGCTTTTGGGTATTTGTTTAAGCCCATATTCTTCTTCTGTATAAATCCTCTGTAGCCCATTACTTGGTAACACTAGTTTTTTTTAATAAAGTTTAGACGAAAAAAAATTGAAAGTATTGATTTCACTAAAAAGAAACCATATCAAAAGTATTGATGTATGCCATGTCTTGTTTTCGTCTAACCAGACACCAATATAAGCGCTTAACAAGTGCGATGACAAAATTTTGGTTGAACAATCAAGAAGGGTAACATAAGATGCATTGGGTGGCTTGGTCGAAATTATGCAAACCAAATGATGAAAAGGGCCTCGGTTTTCGAGATATTAGTGTTTTCAATCAGGCCTTGCTTGCTAAACAAGCGTGGTGGATCCTTACTGCACCTTCATCACTTCTAGCAAGACTCTACCAAACACATTACTTTCGTGATGGCTCTTTCATGGAAGTTTCTTCAGGCTCACGCCCCTCTTACGTGTGGAGAAGCTTGATTTTTGGGCGTGAACTACTTCAAAAGAGTCTTATGAAGATGGTTAGAGATGACAAAGATACCAATTTGTAGTTGCATAACTGGATCTTTGATAATATGCTTCGTAGACCAATCTCAGTAACAAGCGATTAAGACTTATCTTTAAAAGTTGCTAGTTTGATTACTACAGAGGGTGAGTGGGATGAAAGGAAGCTACATATGTTATTTCCAATAGATGAAGTGAGGTGTATCCTCTTTTTTCCGCCATCAAGAAATCTTCGTGATGAGTGCTGCTAGAGATTTGCTAAAGATGGAAAGTATTCGGTCAAGAGTGGTTGTGAGATGGCGACTCGTGATGCAACTGAAACCGGACCGATCCCACTAATCACCAAAGAAATTAATGGGTTGAAGAAACATATTTGGCGTGTGAAAACACAGCCGAAGATTAAATTCTCGAGATGCTTTGGAACCAACCCAAAATAGATTGGTTGCTAGCTTTAAGAGTGTGATTTGGACCCTCAAGAGTCTTACAGATGTCTAAGTCTTAAGGATAGAGATGCTTACGGATGTTGCTGATATCGCTAAAGCCATCGGATTTTCAAACTTGTGGCCAAAATATAGGGCTTTTGTGGCTCAAATACTGGATCTCAAGAGCAAGTTTGTGGCTTGTACAATTCCCCAAGCTAACAAACGGCAAGACCTATTGCGACTAGCATTAACTGTGATGGATGGTACGGCTCCTACATCGCTTCAGGTGCTCCCAGATGGTTGACACATGCCCCAAAGTTGGATAATCACCACACAGATGCGTGCCCTATTTTTTAATTTAATGGGTGTATTTCTCTTGCTCTGTTTGCATGAGCTGTTACTTTGTAACAAACTTCCTTCTTAATTAAGGCGACATAAAAAAAATATTGATTTCATGATAACTCGATTCGAAATATAAATTGTACTAAATCAATTCATTAATTTTCTCATTTTATTCAGACATTACTTTGTCATTCTTAAATTTTTTTTATCACGGGAGAAAGTACTCCCGCGATTTACTAAAAGAAATTAACTCAAAACAAAAAACAACTTGTCTAACCAACCCACTACTATGTGCATCCTTAATTACCAATTGTCTACACAATCCGGAATCGACTCTAAACTATGAGAACTTAAAGGAACAGAAAATGCATAGTTCGCTAATCCATCATTGAAATGATATAGTCTCCCTATGCACATGAGAAACATGAACACACCAGTCCTTTAAGAGAAAGCCATAGCACAGTTGTAAGAAAACCAACGACCATCTCCGAGCCAACTTCTACCTCTACTCGTCGCACTCCAAGCTCCCAAGCAATATACAACCCATAATAAACACCCAAAGTTTTGCAAGCGGCACCAAACATATGTCAGTATTCAAAGAAAATCTCACAAGCCAATCGCCACTGGTGTTACTCCTCTTGCGATGGCTAATCCCAAATTCCTGCGTGAAGCACCATCTATGTTTATCTTAACCCACTCGACTGCTGGTGGCTTCCATAAAATCACTGATTCAACACACGGTCTTGTATTACTAGTTTGCTTTGCCACTTCTTTAGCTATATCCTTGATGAAACTTACATGATTATAAAAAAACCAATCTGATCAGAATATTATTGCATTTCTACTTCCATGTCCACCAAATCACAACCGAAAATAAAGTAGATCAGGGACAATCAAAAACTATTTGATTCTCTTCCAAATTTGTAAATATCCATTCAAGAAGAGTTTGAGAGAAGAAATGACTTTTTATCGATGATGGTACTATATGTGACCAAATATCTAACGTGGCAGAACAATCTCGTAACACATAAAGTATTGTCTCATTGTCTGCTCTGCAAACCGTGCATATTTCAAATTCACTATGTATTTGTCATAAGCACTTGGTGACATCTTAGCCAAAGAAACACTTGAATCCTTTTTGGGATCTCAACCTTCCAAATTCGATCGAAGAACTTACACATTTGCTATTTTAAATTCGGATAGGTTGTGATCTACTCATAAACTGATCTGATTGAGAAAGAATAACTGCTACATCCAGCCCATGACAGATGATTAGTTGCTCTAAACATTTCATCGACCACCATGGAGCATAATTGCATATGAGTATTGGTCGAGTTATAAGGTACAATTTGAGACAATCTCCAACCCGAACCAATCTACCATAAATCACAAACTATCAGTTACAACAATTCCGCATGTACCTCATTTGTGACACTCACCTACAAAGCTTCATTCCCCAACCAACAATCAATCCAATTTTTTTTGCGTTGGTCATTTCCAACCACCCAATGCAAACCAAGGATTACTACATCCAGCAAAATATGAGAATTACTTTGCAATAATAGTGAACAACTCCCTCGATTCCTCAACCAACGCGAATCATGAACCTATAAAGCAGAAGACTTGGAGTGAATAATTCGAGTCCAAAGACCATTATAATCATGGTGTAATCTCCACCCTATTTTCAAAATAAATATCGTATTCATGTGTACAGCAGAGCGAATACCCAAACCCAATTTCTGCTTCAATTTACGAATAATCTTTCATGCAAGAAGATATTGCTTTTTCTTCTCGGACGTAGTACCTCACAATAAAGATCTAGAGATATTATCCAAATCCTTCAAGGTAGCTACATGTAATAGAGTTGAGCTCATACTATGTGCCCATACAGATGTCAAGACTACTTTTGTAAGTGTTAGCCGACATGCGAGACTAAGGGATTTACCCTTCCAGCCGGTTAGATTGGAGGATTCATGGTCAACAACTTCTCTAAAAGTTTCTTTAGTCGGCCATTTGTGCAATATTGATGCATCCAAATACTTCAAGAGATCAAATGTTAGGTGAATACTACTCTACTCACAAATCTGTTGCTTTAAAGCACAATCAACATTGCTTGGGAAAATCTCTTTGCTTTCTTAGAAATTATTTTCTATTTGGATGCGTTATAAAATCACGTCAACACACGCATTACCACACAAATTTGAGCCACCAAAGGCTCCATACAAAAAATCATTTGCAAAACACACATGTGACAGTTTTGGGCCACCACAAGATAATGAGATGGGCTTCCAATCACGCATTGTAATGGATTCACCAGTGAGATGACAAAGCTACTACATGCATAAAAACAGATGAGGGAAAAATAGATTCCCTTGCCTCATTCATGGTGATTGTTTAAACTTTTCAGTCTTCTCCCCATTCTAACAAAAGCTTCATAGAAGGCCCCATGATATCTTACATAATCCAATGAATATTTATCCAATAGATTTTATCATATGCCTTCTCTAAATCCCAACATTTACATAATCCGATGAATCCATTTGTTCGAGGCTTTCAAAATATATTCTAAGAAATACCAACAAATTCTATCATATGCTTTCTCTAAATCAAATTTGAATAACATCCATCCTTTCTTGCTCTACTTCTTAGACATCAAGTGGACAACTTCTTGGACTACTAATATATTGTTTGTTCTTAAATGTCCCACAATAAAGCATGAGTGGGTGGATCCTTTTAATCTCTGTATGACTTCTTTTAGATGTATAACCATAGTCTGAGTAATGATTTTATACAAGACAAACTAATTGTTCGGATTTGCATTATCCAATCCGGTTTTCAAATTTTTGGAATCAACACTACCACAACACCATTTATACCATTCAGTAGCATCCTAGTCTCGAAAAACATTTAATAAAAATTTAAGCACCGGATTGCCAACTTCTTTCTAACATCTTTGAAAGAACAAAGGTTGAAAACTGTCTGGCATTGGTGCTTTGTAGCTCCCCATACATCGAATTTCTTTCTCCACTTCCTTTCTTAAGAGGGGTTTATCGAGACACAATTTCTCTTCATGAGAAAGCTCCACATAAATTCAACAAGGCAATGTATCAACAATATTATCAATGTCTTTTGATGAATGAAGTTGACAAAAATAATTGACATCAATAGGCTCGATTTTTTTAGGATTAGAAACCCACTCGCTAACTTCATTCCACAACATCTCCACTTGAATTCTTCTTCGGTTAATAATATTCGAGGTATGAAAGAAAGATGTATTCCTATTCTCCATAAAAATCCATTATTCCTTGATTTATGAAACAAATAGTCTCCTCCTATTTTAAAACCTCATCCAAAGAATTAAGCAACAATTTCTCGTCTTGCAACAACTCATCAGATGGTGAAATCTTGATATTCTCATGCACCAACTTAATATCACACAAGAACCTTTCATTGTTCTGTGAATGACCCGGACGTGCCAGTACATATTGTGTCTTCTTATTCTTCTACCTTATCATTTTTTTTTCAAAATAAAACAAAGTTATATGTTGATTTTATCTAAGTTAAAGCACATGTATATTTATGAAAAAGATTACTTGTGAAAGCAATCAAACATTGTTTCTTTATTCTTGATGTGAATGAAACTAGATAAATAATCTAGAAACAAGCAAAATAAGTAAAGGAGAGCTCAAAAACATTTGCACTTTGCTAGATTTTTCTTGTGTTGCACATGCAATCGATCAAGATAAAAGTAAATCCAAAATCTACAACAAAGGACATTCAAGAAACCAAAAAGAATCAGAATTTGAATTGTTTACTTGTTTACCAGCGAACTATAGAGAATCCAGACTGGTTCCTCCCTTCATTAAAGAATCACCGATTGAGAAGATTAAAAGCAACTTCAATCATCTCTATGTTATTTGGAACTGTAACTTTCATGACGATTATCCATATCTGATAAATTATGGGCTTCCAACTCAAAATCAATTGGCAATGAGTAAATTGAACCTTAGATCATATATATTAGGCTAGAATGACCCCAACTTCTGATGTGGGATATGTTCGTATCTAACACGCCCCTCGAAATGATAGGTGGTATAACCTACCATCTTAAAACACCATAATAGATGCATCATGATCATGCATGCCTTGTTGGGCTATAATTATGGGCTCCGATTGTAGAAATGCTGAACAAGAATAGTGTAGTAAGAGAATAAGAGACAGAGAATGAGAGAGAATAGAGAGAAGGATAAATATATTTCCTTGATCTCAAGTGAGAAGAATACAACACTTATATAGAAGTGTATATAGTTGTAGAGAATTAAATACAACACAACTAACAAAATATATTGCATAAAGGAGAAAAAGATAACAATGAGTTAATGAACTAGTTGTAGTAAATAAGGTTGATGCATGAACAACTTGGAACTCCACACATATGGCATGTATGGAATAATCAATATTGATAGCATGATAGATTATGAGTGTCCAACTCAAAACCACTTATCACACAAAACTAAATCCCTTTTCAAAATCCTCTTGAAATCCCAATTCCTCGACCAAGTTTTCCATGTATGTGCACACATATATTCAAACTTGTAGCCTTGGTAAAAATATCATCCAACTGGTCTTCACTCCGTGTATAAGTGGGTAAAATGATTCCCAATTATACATTTTATGAATATGATGGCAGTCATTTTCAATGTGCTTAGTCCGCTCATAAAACACAGAATTGGAAGCAAAGTGGATTGCATCTTGATAGTCACAATGCATAATGATAGGCTGATCATATTTGATGGCAAGGTCTTTGAGCAATGCATGTAGCCAGATTAGTTCATCTGTGGTGTTGGCCATGGCATGATATTCAGCTTCAACACAAGACCTTGACACAACTTTCTGCTTCTTGTTTTGCTTTTCCAAAAGACCAAATTTTCTCCTATAAATGTGCAATACATGGTTGTAGACTTTCTATCAATCTTATCACCAATCCAATCAGCATCACAATAATCAACAATATCAATGTTCTTGTTATTCCCCATCTAGATACCACGACAAGGTTCTCCTTTGATGTATAGAAGAATTCTCTCTACCATACTCCAATGTCGATTTGTAGGAGCATACATATGTTGGCTCACCTGATTCACAACAGAAAAGATATCAGGATGCGTAATAGATAGATGTGCTTAACTACAATCTTTTGATATTGGCCAATTTTTTTAAAGGCTTCATCGTGGAGCTTCATTTTATGGTCTTGATTTCCTTTTTCTATAGGTGTTTTAGCCGGTTTAGCTTCAACCTTTCATGTTTCACTCAACAAATCTAGAGCATATTTCCTTTGAGAAAGAAATAAGCCCTCATTAGTCCTACATATTCTCGATTCCAATAAAATATTTTCACTCTGCAAGATCCTTAATGATAAATGCAGATTTGAGATGATCTTTGGTTTCTTGGATTCTAAGTTTATCATCACCAGTCACAATAATATGATGGACATAAATAAGCACAACAATGATAACTTTCTCATGTTATTAATGCTAAAAGCGAGTGGTTAGATTGGCATTTCCGGAATCCTTTCTCCATCAAGGTTGAGCTCAGCTTGTGATACCAAGCACATGGAGAGTGTTTGAGACCATATATTGCTTTACGGAGTTTGAACACTTTTCGGAGTAATATGATCTTCTTAAGGCCTGGAAGAGGGTACACATATACCTCATCATCCAATCCCCTTATAGAAATATATTTTATTCACATCCATCGGCCAAAGATCCCAAAATAGATTAATATATAAAGATAAGAATACTCTTACCAAGTGTAATTTAGCCGCATGAGCAAAATTTCTTTGTATCTTTCTATGTATCCATTGTTTTTATACTTAATGGTAAACACCCATCTCGATCCAATAGCTTTCTTTCCTTTTGGAAGATCGGACTCATCCCATGTGCGGTTACAATTTATTGCTCTAACTTCATCATCAACAACATCCATCCAAACCTTTTAATCTTTGGCTTTATCATAGGATTGAGGTACATGTACTTTATCAATCTTATTCAAAAAATTTGATGATTAGTAGGAAAAATTGTACCAACCTTAATGACTACCATAAGAAATTCAAAATAAAATGCCCCCATTTAATAAAAGCAAAATGTCTATAATGACAAACATTATTTTCATATAGAAAAAAAATAAGAAAAAAATATTAGTTTTCAAAGATAAGTTTTCTTCTTTTTTTTTCACCACAAACTCGTTAACAAAATTTTCAAAATCAATGTTTCTAACTAACTCTCTTTCATTAGATTAGATAGCCAAGTCACTCAATCATTCTTGTGACATACTCAAACGAAGATATGTTTTGATCAACTTCAATTTTGAAAAACTTCTTTCAGTAGATGCAACCAAAACTAGAATCTTCAATAATATTCGATTAGCGATCCATGAGTTGGTATAGCAATATTCAACTCTTTTCAAAAAGTCCAAGACCTCAATTGGTATTTTAACTTCATCTTGTAAAACTTGTCTTAAAGTTTTAAATTCAAAAAAAACCAATGATATCTGAATATGTTCCATCGGTCAAAGATTCCTCAATATTAACACAAGAAGCCATCACTCTCTCATAACTTGTAGATTATGATTTTCTCAAATCGTACAAAAAACCAAATATCTGTTCAAACCATTGAAATTGTTCAAATCTCTTCCTTAGTGAGTAGAGAGCTTAATCCATAATTTGGTTGAAATAGTCAACCCTAAAATTCTCCTCATATAAAAATTATGCACTTCTCTCCATGTTCTCTAAATCGTCACCATGTTTTTCTATCTAATGACCCACTTTGGTTGTTGAAAAACATAGCATCGATCTCCATAAATTGTGAAATTTTTCCTGCTTCTGTTTTTGCTTCTTCAAAGCCAGAATCTCTATACTTTTGGGAATAAGAAACTCACCCTTTCAAGAAAGAGTCTTATCAATGTTCATATCTTCAGATTGCAAACTCTTACTCACAATGTTAACAACAAACAAAAGATCATACCAAATAACCATCAAAACCAAGGACTAATTTCATATGTTTTGCTTGTTGCAAGACATTCAACATCATTCTTCTCTTTAGGATCCTCACAATTTTCAGCAATTTACACTAAAGCATCCATGATTTTAGGAGCCTGAAACCGTATTGCTTTAATCCTTTCAACATGGCTATCCCAACGAATTTGTGATAAAAGCTTAAGTGTTAAGCCATCCACATAATGATCAAATATTGTCCAGCGCTTATTTGAAGATCAAAAGAAGCAATAAGTCTGCTGAATAATCCAAAAAATGAGATTACCTTTGAAGACATGGTTGCGACATCACAAAGTGCAAGATTCAAGTTGTGACAAGTACATGTTGTATAAAGTACCCTCGAATTAATCTAAGGGAATCTATTTTGTACTCCTTAATGTTTTCCCTTCATATTAGAACCATTATTGTAGCCTTGCTCTCTTACATCTTCAATTTTCAAATCAAAAGCAGCCAATCACTTCTTGACGTTCAAATTAATATTCCTCTCTTGAAGTATCATCAACTTTCAAGAATGTTAAAAAAGAATCTTTGACCTTCATTGACATTGATGTAACTTCCATGCAACGAATTATAACAATCATTTGTTCATGATGGTTAATATCTGGAGTGCAATCAAGAATCTCACATAAATACTTTCTTAACAATCACATATTTAATCTCATTGGCTAACAAACCTATCATGTCATTTTGAATTCTATTGCTGAGATAATGAGAATGAGATTTACCTTCCTTATACCTTCTAAGATGTTCTATCATCACATGACCAAAATCAGTTGTCGTCTCTATGAAACTTACAAAATTTCCACAGCCTTCTTTTCATAGTTTCTCATTGCTGCCACAAAACACTAAATTTTGTTTAACAGGAGTTTTAACCACCAAAATTATACTAACACATGTCTCCAATGATTCTTTTCATTGTTGATTTCATCTTCAACATACTTGTCAATTGTTTGGTTCTTTCACAACCTAAGATCTAATTATCCCCATTGTTTCGTTTACAATATATGTTCACGACTAAACTCGTCTTCTTTAAGCCTTTTCAAAACATTCCTCCAATCAGCAAATATGTAGGTGAAATTTGTCTGCTATCACTTTGATTAAAAAATTTACAGCAAAAAAAAGATCTTGTTCAGTACCTTTATGTAAACTAGCCTATCTTGTTTTGTCCCATCACTCGATTTTCTTGCCACTGTCAATCAAGCTATGGTCGTATCTTTTACCACTATCTTTAGGAAAATTATAATCAAATGACAACCTTTTTGTTGGGCCTTGTACAACCATAAAATCTCAGCTCTCCATTTATTCCATCCATTTTCTATGTTTTCCCAATTCCATAGATCATATATAGCTAAAAATGGAGTAGACTACTTCAAATCATGACTCTTCTCACGTTCATTCTTCTTTGCATCATTTTTGATATTCAACTCTTCTTCATTCACTATATTTAGATTTTCTGGCTCATGATCTGCTTCTTCACTTTGAACTCATTCATATTCTCATCTACTCCATCTTCTATAACCTCATTCACTCCATCCTCTCCAAGAGTGTATGGTTGTTTATCACTCTTTTCCAAACATTCATCAAATGTTTTAGGATTTTTTGAAGTACCTGAATAAAGCATTCTCTTGAGCCTTTGCTTGTTCCTCTTTACTATAGTACCAAACATAAATTAAAATTACTTATAATTCTTTAAAATAGTTAGGTGAAAGTAATCAAAAATACATAATTTATTTTACCTCGATCACTAGTAGGACCCAATTTAGTGAAAGAAAAAAAGATATAGAAACGGTTTAAAAAAGGTTTGTTGACAAACATGACAAAGAAAGAATTATAATAGAAGCAAAACATTAGTTTACAAACCCTAATATTTCTATTTTTAATATGAACAAGTTTTTAAGTCCAGTAAGCTTACGTAAGCCCATTTCTTTATCTTACTTACAAGAACAACTATATTTCTTTTTAGATATTAATTAATTGTTATGTCTACCCATTAATTTATCCTACTTACAAAATTAAGTCCATCCCACGTGCAAATACATGCTCGTAAACTATTACTAACAAAGATATGCCCCTAAACTAAACCTAACAAATAGATGCCCCTAAACTAAAACTGACAAATACATGCCCCATATTTTTTTAAAAAATTTGATGCCCTAGGCAAATATTTCTTTGTCTATTACTAAGGCACGACCATATTAGTAGGTACATGAGAAAGAGAACACACAACTTGAATATAATGAACAAAAATATTATAATTATAATTATAGTAACTAGTATTGTTCCCCAAGTTTGAGGGTTTTCTGATTTGTTGACTCCTCCTAGGAGGTGCGGGTTGAGAAATTTCGTCATCCTTTTCTTCATTGAACACATTGTCATCATTAATTTCATGGTTACCCACTTTCTTTTGTTCTTCTGGGTCATGATTTTCCATTACATTATGCACCCTATCTTGGCTAGATTCACAAAATTCAAGAGATTTTAGTTAGTGTCATAGATGAATATTCAGATTTTATATCAATACATTCCTTGTGAGTCGTGGTGGCCTCCTGGTCTATAGATTTGATTGCGTTTTCCTTTGACGCATTGAGATTCTCAACAATGTATTTAAGAGTTGTGGCTGCACTGGATTGAGATAAGGATATATCATTCTGGTCTACCTAAATGTTTTTTCCATAAAAGCATTTATCTTCAATGAATCTTACATCTCTTGATACATAGGTGCGATTTGTGAATGGATTTTTGCATTTGTAGCCCTTTCATTTAGTAGAATAACCAAGGAATATGTATCCTTCTCCCTTGAGTTCAAGACTTCAAGCTTATCCCATTGTCCTTCTGAAATATGAACAAAACAAACACAACCAAAAATATTTAGGTGAGTGAGATATGGTTTCTGATTATTTAGTAGCTCAATTGGAGACAAGTCTTTGAGAATTTGTGTAGGCAACTTGTTGATAAGGTAGAAACCAACAAGTATAACATCACCCCAAAAGCGTTTTGGAACATTTTTGGGGAACATGATACTTCTAGCAACCTCCATCAGGTGCCCCTATTTTTCGTTCAACAACTCCATTTTGTTGAGGAGTATAAGGGCAAAATGTTTTATGAATGATCCCATTTGTGGGCAGAAAATCTTTGAATTCACGACTAGTGTACTTTTTACCATTGTTAGATCTAATAACATTCACCTTAGGATTATATTGAGTAGAAACATAGCTCTAAAACTTCTGAAAAGCATCAAAAACATGTCCTTTAAGGGTAAGAGATTTAGCCTAGTAAATTTGGATTTTCATTAATAAATTTCACAAAATACTTGTTTCTATCTCTAGATAAGCACATAGCACTCCACACATCAGACTGAAGAAGATCAAAACAATGTTCATAAAAGTTTGAAGAATGAAAGATAGTTCTACAATGTTTGCTAAGAATGCATGCTTCGCAGTTCTTATAATCAAAATACATAAGATGTGTTCTTTATACAGTCGCAACGATAGCGTACGGCGATCAAAATTTAGTCATTGAAATATACAGAAAAATAGAGAAAATTGAAAAAAGCATCAGTGTGACCAATAATATAATGGTTGTGGACGCAGCAGCTCAAACAATCGCTGCGATTAGTTTTGTAGTGATCACGTGTAACTTCTCTACATAATTATGTTAAGTTATGTTAAAGTTACTTTTCATGATTCTGGTCGCTTAGCGACTATAGAAAGAACACGGTCATATTTTTGAAATATGATTTTAAGAACTTTGTTGTGTGGATTACTAAGGGGCCCTTATTCAATTAAGATTTGTAGTGATTTTTAGTGATTTTAACAATTACAGAATCTCATAACTCTTATAGATTTTTACTGATTATGTCAAAGATTATTTATAATTTATACAATATTTTATCAATGATTGTTATAGATTTTTACTGATTATTTTAATCTTTAAAAGATATAGTTTTGTTAAGTTTCGTAAACCTTTTCCTAATATTTGTGGAATTCAGTTAATATTATCTTTTTTATTTTGTGGATAATACTTGTTTTCTTATTTATATTGTTTCTCTTTTGGTTCTAGACATATCTCATCATCGAGAAAAAGTTGAGAATATAGGTACGTTTAACTTCTTCTTCCTTCTTTACATTATTATCTTAAATATTTCAGTAAGTTTTTAGATTATTATTATATGTATGCTTCTTGTTATTGGCTTGCTTGTTTGTTTTGACTAAAGTATTGTAATTTATGGTCTAGTTGTTCTCAATATTGTTTTGTATTGCTATTCAATTTTTTATTTCATATAAGTTTGACGACATTCTATGATGGGAGATACACAACACGGTAAAGAGAAAGGTCAATAAAACCCATAGAATCCAGATGAAACCAGAATGTTGATTGATTTACTTGTAGAAGGAATCAGAAAAAATTGGCGTGATTCTAATGGAATTATCAACAAGCTAACCGTAGAAGGAAAAATATTACCTGTTCTCAATCAACGTCTTGGATGCAACGAGAATCATAAACACTATCTCAGCAGATTGAAGTTCTTGAAAACTTTATATCAAAGTTACATGGATTTGCAACATTTTAGTTCGGGATTTGGGTGGGATCCTAAAACAAAAAAATTTAGAGCTCCTGATGAAGTGTGGAAAGATTACTTAAAGGTATGAGTTATTTCAATTTTATAAATTATTTTATTTTTGTTACTACATACATTGTTAATAAATATAACTTAACGTGTAATTTTTGTTACAAATATGATGTATTAATAAATATTATTATATTTTTTAACCATCTTTATATACTATTTTTTTAATTAATTTTTAAGAGGCACATCCAAATCATAAACATATGCAATATGATACAATTGAGTATTTTGAAGATCTTAATCATATTTGGATGTGCTGTAGCAAGAGGTAATTTTTCAGTTGGAATAAGTGATAGCACATGCCCTCGTAGGAATACAAATGGCAAAAGGATTCAAGTGGAAGAAACTTTAGATCAATTTGAGAACAATGAAGAGGTTTTTGAATTGTCATCTTAATATCCATTATCTCAGTATCCATCACCATCAGAATATGGTACACCATTCACTTCAGATTTTATCACAAGAAATTGTTCTGAAAAACTCCTTCCAAAAAGAGAACAAAAACTAGAGGATGCAGTAATTCAGATGAAACGAAGAGTCATCACCATGAGCCGATGGTCAAGATTAGTAACAAGATCCTTGGTGTGATACAACAAAGAGAAGAAAGACTAGAAAAAGAAGCTGAGAAAAGAGAAATATTGTTGAAATAGGAAATTGAGAAAAGAGAAGCTAAAAAGAGAAAAAGTGTTTGGGATGCAATAAAAGAGATTCTTCAATTAGATGAACATATTCGTTACAAAGCTATTACTATGATTTATTCATTAGGAATGAAAGATGTCTTCACATACATGTCTCCTAAAGAACGACATGGTTGGATCAAAAGTAACTTTAACACAAAATGATTTCATGTTTTCGAGATTGTTTTGTTTGTCTTCTTATCATCATTCTATGGTTTTAGTTTTTATTTCCTAATTATTTGACTATTTAATTTATAGTTTATTTTTTCTTTAATCAACTCTTTAGCTTTATGAATAATATGTTATTGCTCGATGGATTTTTACGTCAACAGGAGTGATCATAAAATATTTATATAATATATAGTAAAAGTATATTGTGTGAATGTAAAGTAATTGATGGTCAACCTTTACTGCTAGCTATTATTATTATAACTGTTTCAACAAGACATATATAATAATATTGAACCAATCTCTTTTCTTTTAAGGTGTTTGACATGGATGCAATTATTCAAAGAGATGAACTATGTGGGAATGACACGATTGAAAGAGAAGATGACGATTCTGATTTGGATGTTATGCTTTTACTATTAGAAAATATTGCAACGAGTACTTTCACTGAACGTCCAATTCGTCGAGTGATTTCAAATGTTGGGTACAACTATATACGAAGGGCTCTTTCAGTCAATTCTGAACATTTTCGACAATTATATCATATGAATACTGACATATTTCATAAGTTATGTGAAGTTATAAGAGAAAAGACATGGCTGACAGATACACAACATATATGTGTCGAAGAAATTTTGGCTACATTTTTACTCAAACAGTTGGCCAAAATTCAAGATATTGCTACACAATGGATACGTTTAAGCAATCAAGTTATTCTACAAGCATTAAGTTTCATAAGGCACTTGAAGCATTAACTTTCCTTGCACCAAGTTGGATGGCTAAACCTGAAGATAAAGTACCTATGAAGATAAGAGGGAGTACAAGCTTTTATCCTTATTTCAAGGTAAATTTTCAATAACTTGTTTATTTTTCAAGAAGACTAGTATATAAAAACTTGTATTACTATATTTAGGATTGCATTGGAGCAATTGATGGAACACACATTTCTGCATTGGTTCCAACATGTGATGCACTTAGTTACCGTAATCGTAAAGGGTTTATATCACAAACTGTTCTAGCTGCTTGCAACTTTGATCTAAAATTTATGTACGTTCTTAGTGGATGGGAAGGTTCAGCGCATGATTCAAAAGTACTTAATGACGCTTTAACAAGAACCACTAGCAGACTACAAGTTCCAGAAGGTATTTGTATATGAATTCATAGTTACTATAACACATATAAAAAGAAAAGCTATGTTGTTTTTTGTTTGTTTATATTTTTATTTTATTTTATATTTGTTATTTTACAGGAAAATTTTATCTAGTTGATTGTGGATTTGAAAATCACCGAAAGTTTTTAGCTCCATTTCGAAGTACTCAATATCATCTCCAAGATTTTAGAGGTCAAGGACATGACCTAAAAACTCAAAATAAGTTATTCAATCTCCGTCATGCCTCCTTAAGAAATGTCATTGAAAGAATTTTTGGTATTTTCAAATCTTGTTTTCTAATTTTTAAATCAGCACCACCATTTTCTTTTAAAACTCAAGCGGAACTAGTTCTTGTTTGTGTCGGTTTACATAATTTTCTTCACAAAGAATGTCGATCAGATGAGTTTCCTCCCGAAACACGCATTGAAGAGAGTAGAGGAGTCAATGAAGAAAACAACTATGAAGAAAATGGTGAAATAGAAACTCTTGAATCCCAACAAAGAGAATATGCTAACAATTGGAGAGATAAAATAGCTGCTAATATGTGGTTAAGTGCTACAAGAATTTGAATTTAAAGATGATATTTTTTGGATATTGCTCTATAGGAGGAGATGAGATTATTGTTGGTTTGTATTTATTGATACATTTTTATATGATCGTACGTATGTGAAAACTGTGGTGGGAAGCCATTATAATTTTTGTATACAAGGTCCCTTCTATATGATGAGAAAACTAGGTCGATTCATTTGATATATACAAAGCAGAATTTCATGGTAATCTAAATTAAAGTTTCAGCAACAATGAAAGGATATTTGGTGCAGGAGGAATTTGGTGCAAGAAGGTCTTGGACTTGCTCTTTGTAGATTTTGACCATTTGGACACATATCTCATACAACATTATGTCTTTTCTTTGATCACATATCAGAAAAAGATCACTGAGAGATAGATAGTTTATTCCCATTTCAGTAGCTGATCTATCTGGAGGACCACTCTGCATCAAAAAAAGAAGAAAAAAAATATAAGTAACCATATATGTAAAAAGGCAAGAAGATGCTCTAGTCTGTAGAACAATTCTCACCATTGTGTAGGTCTTGCCTAATCTCGTTTGGCCATAAGCGAAGATGCAGACATTGTAACCATCCATCACTGATCTGATTAATGGTCGTGTTTCTCTAAACACATCATCTGCACATATAGATTCAAAACTTGGAAAGATTTCTTACTAAAACAAAGAAGTATGATAATTAACACAGGCTTATACAACCTCTGAGTAATTGCAAAGTTACCTTGAGTTGTTGTCGGAGCAAATACTTGATTAAATTGAAACGTTTTTCTTGCATCTTTGTAAGTCCCAGACACTATGAGTTCTTCTGTCTACCTCAACAGCTCCTTCCCACTTTGAAGAGACCAAACATTTGTTCAGTTTTGTTTGAAGTGTCAAAAAAAGATTCTAAACGACATAAAGCAATTAACATGAGTCAAACTACAACGAATGATAAGCATTTAGGATCTGTGACGTTATCACACGAACATCTCATTATTAAGCTACTTTAAAAGAGAGATGAATCAATTGAAGAGAGAGAGCATGATATTAAGAGATGACTGAAGAATACTTTAGCGTTAGAAAACAACTATTATTAACTTGCAGCTGTAGTTCATAGTTTACGTTCCTAGTTCAGCCAACTCTCGTATGGTTTTGGAATTGTTTTCCGTTTCCTTTATAATTGTTATTTTCCTTGCTACTTTCTGTTCTAATTTTGTAAATCTTAAGGTAAGACCTATTATTTTGAAAGAGTGAACAAAAATGTTTAAAATTTGTAAAACAATAATACTAAACTCTAACATACTTATAAAATCATTTAAATTCATTTTATTTGAATAACACACAACTTGCATTGGCTTTTAAAAATCTTCAATGTAATAACACATGACTTTAAATGGTTGTTTACAGAATTTTAAAATAACAAAACCAATAACACATGACTTTCATAGAGTTTTGAAAACTCAAGATTGAATAACAGTAGATTCTTTCAGATTTTAAAATCTTTAAAAATCACAGAACCAATAAACCCCCAAAGTCTATCATGCCAAATGGAATGAGATTCATTAGCAACACATGAGACTAAAGGAGTGTTATTGGATCTATATTTTATAAGAGATTTAATGACATGAAAGTAATGAAGATTTTGAAAGTTGTAAGGTTTTTGGAGAGTTTTCATGATTATGCAAAGATTTTTAATGAGTTTGCCTTAAGATTTTCAAGGAGTTTTCTACAGAGCTTTGAATACTTTTATAGATTTTTGCATACAACATATATTCATAATATTTTATAGTGCATTTAATTTTATGGATAGTGTGTAAATTGTATTTAACAAAAATCATAAATTGTACCAAGACTTTTCTAAAATTTGAAGGTATGTCACGTTTTATTACAAAAAATTATTTTATGAATGATACTATTATCATTATTTTTATTTCCATATTAATTATTCTTGATCTTTATATTTTAATAATTATATATATATATTAGTTATAGTGAATAACTTTTGAGAATCTCTCATCAAGATACAATACTTTTGAATCAACAAACCAATAACACAATATTTTAATTCAATGACTATATGAGACTCTTTCATAAAGTTTGAATAACACAAAACTTGTATAGACTTTAGAAAATCATGAATCCAATAATATTAAACTTATAATGATTTTGGAAGACATTTTACAAATATATAAACCAATAACACTAAACTTAGTAGAGTTTTGAAAAATCTTGATTCAATAACACTAGAATCTTAATAACATTTTTAAATCTCTATAACTCTATCTAAATACACAAACCAATAACACCCCCTAAGTTCATTAATTGAATCATAAGAAACAACATTGGAATTCAAAGAAACAACATTTTTCAAATTAGACAAACAAGTATACATGCTAGAATTATTAAGCAAGTGTAGCACCTCCTTTGTGCAACCTTCTCCGCTCCATTTTCAAGTCTTAGCATCATGAAACCACATCTCAGTATGACTGGAAAACAGCAAGACAATCAAGATCCTTGGTAGCTTTCCTAATAGATAAAAAGGTCAGATGTAAAGCTCGGAATATAAAATACATTTAGACTTTTTATCAAACAGACTCAAGCTCCCAATTCCTTTAATAGGTACGCCATCACCATTAGCAATTGTTATATATCCATTAACCGGTAGTCTAGGGTCCTTAATCATACGATGTGATGTACCAGAATCAACAACCAAAGGACTAAAACAAATTGATAAATTTAAATTGTTACTAGACTCGATTTTTGGTAGAGTCAAGAGATTTGAGGATGGATTCAAGGTCATACTACTTAATCGTGTCTTGAGGAACATAAGAGTTAGGTAAAGATGTCATGGTGAGGTTACCATCTTCAGCCGAGACCAAAGCTTGCCTAGATTCCTTGAATTTTGCTGGCTTGAGATGAGGATAAAGCAACCAACATCTATCATTTGAATAACAATTCTTTTTACAATGCTCACAAATCATCACGTTTGAAGTGACCTTTGTTTTCCAGCACAAGATCGCCTTTTTGATTAAACAACCCCTTAGACTCTTTTTCATTCTGAATTTGCATACACACCTCATGTAGCTTCTGAAGTTTTTCAGTCTGAAGGATATGTTTTATGAGATCATTGTAGTTAAGGCTTTAGAGACAACGACAACCCAAAAACTTGATCTGCCTCCCTCCTTTCGTTGAGAAGCACGAGATCAACAGTTGGAGACCTAAGAGTTTCAAACTCAACTCAAAGAGCATGATATTCTCCTAACGAGTTGAGTGATAGCCTTCTCTTCTTGTTGGAGAGAGTTGAGAGCACGTTTAATCTCAAATATCCTTGAAATGTTGGAGACATTCCCTGATTCTCATACTCACTTTTAAGTGTAACCCTAAGCTATTTGGCTGTGTTACAATACACATAAGCCGCTAAGATTGATGGCTCAAGAGTAATTTGAAGGATTTTCATGAGCATTTGCTCTTCTAGAAACCATTGTCCCTCTTCGAGATTAGCCACTATACGTCATCGTCTTTAGCTGGAGAATCACGGTTGGCCCAATATAACTTTAAGGAGAAAACAATAAAACAAAACCAATTTGAGGTCCCATTTTCTATCAGAGGTGTTAAAAGTAAAGGCCCAATATAATAAAGTTAAAAAGATGATTTACGAAGCCCAACCCATTAGGCTCCTTTATGACTTGTGTGTTTGTTCTTCATCGCTCTCTCGTTCTCTTATATTCCCACCTTAGCATATTATAATATTGGGAGTAAGCTTCTTCGATTTTTTTCTTTCTGATCAGTCGGGCTTTCGCACTCCTCAGGTTTCTATCTTCGATTTCAATAGACATTCTTTAGAGAAATCAATATTACGGATTTTGATATGCTTAATCGCTTTCTGTCGTAGATACTTCACCTCTTTTAGTCGGGATTCATGGTTTTATATTAGGTTTTGAAATTTATTGTGATGTTTAAGTAACTTTTTGGAGTGATTTTGTCCAGAAACCCTAATTTCAAGGAACCTGTGCAATTGCCTCAGAACCGTCTCTGGTTGTTTAATGTGCTTTGGAAGTAGGGAAACCGAATGTTGTCCATTAGTTTGCAAGTGCTTCTTCGGAGTAATTCGTATGTAGCTCGCTGTATCTGTTTATGTTTTTGCCAGTATAATAGCTGGTTGTAGTTTGCAACCGCCCTAATTGTTGTTTCTGATTTTTTCCTTTTTTGATTAGGTTTTGATTGAAGTTCTTGGTATTCGTTTACGCTGTTGTAAATGGAGGTGGAGAAGTCTAAATCAAGGCATGACAGCAGGGAAGAAAGGGCTGAGGATGAGGGGTCGCCTGCCAGAGAATACAGAGATGGAAGGAGGAAAGAGAAGGATCATAGGATCAAGGATAAAGAAAAAAACAGGGATAAGGAGCGTGAACGGGAAAAGGACCACCGCAGAGATAAGGAGAAAGAGAGGGACCGGAAAAGAGATAAAGAAGGAGACACTGCGAAGGAGATCGTTAGAGGTAGAGATAAAGAGAGAGAGAAGGAAAAGAGCAGAGATCGGGATAGAGATAGGGAGAAGGACAGGGACAGAGATCGGTTTAAAGAAAAAGAGAAGGAGAAAGAAAGAGATACACACAGAGATAGAGAAACGGATAAGGATAATGAAAAAGAAACATACAAAGACAAGGATCGGTCAAGAGTTAAGGAAAGAGTCAATAAGAAAAGTTATGAAGATGATGATGAGGCGGAAAAAGCTGCAGAAAGATATGAACGTATAGACCACAGAGGTCCGAATGAAAATGGGGATAATGCTGGTGCTGCTAGTGCATCAAGTGGAAAAGATGCATCTGTGTTGGAGCTTGAGGATCGCATTTTCAAGTAAGTGATTCTTAATTTGTTTTTAACTATTTAGTCGTTCAAATTCTTATTTCAAGTATTTTTCATATTTTATGGTTGAGAAAATTCTGCCCCTCGAACAAGAATTTTGGGTAGAGTGAATGCTTAAGCATCCCCTGTCCTGTGTTCTTTATGTTTGTTATTTATTAGTAACTACTCTAGCATCTAATACAAATAATAAATTACATCAATTTTCTGATTTTTTAATTTAGCCTAGCAGTGTTGCTGTTTAGGATTCTAGTAATTAGTCAATCTGATTTCCTAGGAGTTTTGTCTTGTATATCTTATATGAAACTTTTCTCTAGTTTTACATGTTATTGCTGATAAGGTCTTAGGCTCTGCTTTTTTGTCGTATGTTATTTGCCATCTAGATGTTCTGGTACTATACGAATCAAAAATATATGTGTTTTATTCCTTAGGATGAGAGAGGAAAGAAAGAAGAAAGTTGAAGAAGCTTCTGATGCTCTATCATGGGTTGCAAGGAGCCGTAAGATTGAGGAAAAAAGAAATGCTGAGAAGCAAAGAGCAAAACAGCTCTCAAAAGTTTTTGAGGAACAGGTCTTTCCTTCATCACATTAAATATATTGTATTCCTTTAATTCTCCGTAACTTCTTTTATTTGACATTTTAATAATCTATACTATGTGTTTTTTGTTCAGGACAATCTTAATCAAGGTGAAAACGAAGATGGGGAGGATGGCGGTAGGTTTCCATACCTAGTTATAAATTTTTAAAGGAACTAATCATTTAAACTGGGACAATTAAGTTAACGATTCCAGCATCCTGTCATCCCATAGAATTCTGTTTGTCCTTACTAATTCAAGTTTCTTCATGTGATGCCTTCTCGTTGATAAGTATCTTTATATATTTTGGTTAACAGGGCATCTCTCTGGTGTTAAAGTTCTACATGGTTTAGAGAAAGTGGTGGAAGGTGGAGCTGTTATCTTGACACTAAAAGACCAAAGTGTCCTTGCGGATGGAGACATTAACAATGGTTAGTATCCTCTTATGCTGTCTTTACTTATGTCATCAATATGGTTGACGTAAGGATCTATCATAAACGAGATTCGTAACTGTTTTGACAGAGATTGACATGCTAGAAAATGTGGAAATTGGTGAACAGAAGCGTCGGAACGAAGCTTATGAAGCAACAAAGAAGAAAAAGGGAATATATGATGATAAGTACGTTAAGGAAATCTTAATGGCATTTAGATGAGCAAATATTTGTTTCTTAAGATTGAAACATGGGAATGAATTATTTTGTAGGTTTAATGATGACCCTGGGGCAGAAAAGAAGATGCTTCCGCAGTATGATGAGCCCGCTACTGATGAGGTAAGTTACTGTCTAGCCGTACTTTCAAATACCAGATTTATTGGCACTCCTTTGAATTATTCGATGTTACTGCTTTTGTCTTTAGGGAATCTTTTTGGATGCGAAGGGTCGTTTTACTGGTGAAGCTGAAAAGAAGCTGGAGGAGGTACTTTCTTTACTAAAAATATATGATGATTAATGATGGATCTTAGTAAGTATACACTAATGGAGTTTGTTGTCTTTCTTAATCTACCAATCAGCTGCGCAAGAGAATTCAGGGTCAAACAGCAAATACTTTTGAAGACCTTAACTCATCAGCAAAGGTCTCATCAGATTACTTCTCACATGAAGAAATGCTACGGTTCAAAAAACCCAAGAAAAAGAAACAATTGCGGAGAAAGGATAAATTGGACCTGACCGCACTTGAAGCAGAAGCGGTTGCTTCGGGATTGGGAGCTGAGGATCTTGGTTCTCGCAAAGACAACAAAAGGCAAGCCATGAAAGAAGAGAAAGAAAGGTCCGAGAACGAAAAACGAAGCAATGCCTATCAGGCTGCCCTTACCAAAGCTGACGAGGCATCCAGACTACTCAGAATGGAACAAGTTCAGCCTATCAAAAGAGAAGAAGATGAGAGTATGGTGTTGGCTGATGATGCTGAAGATCTTTATAAATCGTTGGAGAAAGCTAGGAAGTTAGCTTTCACTAAGAAAGAGGAAGCTGGATCTGGTCCTCAGGCAATTGCGCAGCTTGTGGCTTCCAGCACCAACCAAACGACAGGTGATGATAGCACCACTGGTGATGAGACACAAGAAAATACAGTGGTTTTTACAGAGATGGGAGGATTTGTCTGGGGTCTCCAGCCCGATAAAGGTTTATCCTAAACCACCTTCGACACATTTACATTGTTATTTATACTTTTGCCTCCATTTTATTGATCTACTATAGCACTTTCTAGTTTCTACGTCTTTTAGAACATTTATTCGGTGTCATATACACACATTCTCTCACACACATGCAGGTGGGAATCCAATGCATGATATTCTACTCGTCTGCAAATAATTTATGGCTAGTTTTATTAGATCACTTTGAACCTTTTTCACTGCTGATTACCTTTCTCTAGTAAACGAGCTGTGCGTTTTTGTTAGAAGTGGTATCTAGTTGTTGATCTATTGGTGTGGTCTTTCAGATGTCCGGAAGCCTGAAAGTGAAGATGTTTTCATGGAAGAAGATGAAGTACCCAAATCTCCTGTTGAAGAAAAAGAAGAGAATCCCGATGGTTGGACAGAAGTAAAAGACACTGATATGGATGCAGCAGACGATGCATCAGATAGCAAAGAGATAACTCCCGATGAGACTATACATGAGGTTGCGGTTGGAAAAGGACTATCTGGTGCACTAAAGCTCCTCAAAGACCGAGGAACCCTAAAGGAGAAGGTCGAATGGGGTGGTAGAAATATGGACAAAAAGAAGAGCAAGCTTGTGGGTATGGTGGATGATGAAGGAGGTAAAGAGTCTAAAGAAAGATTTAAGGACATCCGGATTGAGAGGACTGACGAGTTTGGTAGAACCGTAAGTTTTCTAAACTTTTGCTTTTCAATCTCAATAGACTCGTCCTTATGTGTATATGTATAGTAATGGATGTTCAACTCTCACGTTGTTAACAGTTAACTCCTAAAGAAGCCTTTCGGTTACTCTCTCACAAATTCCACGGGAAGGGACCTGGAAAAATGAAGGAAGAGAAACGGATGAAACAGTACCAGGAAGAGCTCAAGTTAAAGCAAATGAAAAACTCAGACACGCCATCGCAATCTGTTCAAAGAATGAGAGAAGCTCAAGCTCAATTGAAAACTCCTTACCTTGTCCTAAGTGGCCATGTCAAACCAGGGTATAGATGTGTTCCATTACACAGTTTCTGTTTTTATTTTTTATTTGTAGGCTTCACATAGATGTCTGTTGCATTTTTCAGACAAACTAGTGATCCTCAGAGCGGGTTTGCTACTGTTGAGAAGGATGTTCCAGGAAGCTTAACACCAATGCTTGGTGACAAAAAGGTTACAGAATCACTATATATACAGATTTCGTTAAACAAGTTACTATTAAGATACGTAATCCAGGATTAGTACTGATCTTTTTATAATTGACACGTTTCAGGTGGAGCATTTCTTGGGAATAAAGCGGAAGACGGAGCCTGGAAACTCGAATACACCACCAAAGAGACCAAAGCATTAACACTTCTGCTTGCGTCTTTGCTTCACATTGATTACATCTCTCCTCTTTTGTTACAATCATCTCTAGAAGAAGACTTGTAGCTCAGTGAGACTAGTGAAGAAATGTGACTATATTTTGATGAAATAAGTCAAAAGTTAGCGTTGGTTTGGTTTCGGTTTTGTAGTCAAATTTATCCTTTATAGGAAATCATTCGAAAGATATTTTGAGTTTGGTTCCGAGAAACGGATTAAATTGTTAAAGCACACGTTTCTCCTTGTGAGTTCCTCGGTCACGATCCAATATTGAAATGTGCTGGATTGAGTGTTTAAGTTGAACTGGAAATTTAAAGCAAAAATGGCAGTTTCCTTTGTAAAAAATATACAACTAAGTGTGAGATTTTAGTTCATGAAGCATATAACAAATATACAGTAAATTAATAATGTGGGGACATATAGCAAATATACAGTAAATTAATAATGTAATTAATAATGTGGGGATTTGAAAGAATATTAATTTAGAGTGGTATTCATTTAGGGTGATTAGCTAAAATAATCTTGAAGTTTTGTTTAATTACTAGAATGATCTTTGAAAATTATTCAAATATATTATAAAACTCATTTAATACAAAAATACCTTTTATTTACTTTGGTGACAAAAAACGGTTTTCCAAAAATACCCTTAATGAAATCTACCGCCCCTGCAAAACAGACATTTACTGTAGATTTATTTTATGTCATGGTAGATATAAATTTTAATGGTAAGAGATGAAATGTTGATGTAATGGTAGCCTTGTTTTATAAACAACGGTAGACTTTTGTCATATTTAACGGTAGACTTATTTATATCTGATAGTAGATTTATGTTTCTTTCAAATATCGTCTTACTTATCATGTGATGGTAAATTTATTTATTACATTACGGTGGATTTATTTATTAAGCTACGGTAGACTAAATTTAGGCTGATTTACCTTTAGTGGTAGACTTACTCTTCATATAACAGTAGATTTATTTGGCTAATGGTGACAGATTTTAATTTATTTAATAGTAGATTTGTTTTACTAGAATTTTAGATCATTTTTAAAGTTGTGGTAGGCTTATTTTTACCACGATGGTAGATTGTATTTGTATTCAATAGTAGAGTTTTTTTACTGCCAAAAAAGAAATCACAAAAAAAACTTTCCCAACAAAAAAACAATTTATAAAAGAAAATTATATAAAATATTTTTTTTCCACCAACAAAATTTTCCAACAAAAATTTTATAAGTTCACTTATAAAACTTTACAAATTTTTTATAAACACCTTATAATTTTTTTATAAATCTTTATAAATTTATATGATACCTTATAAATTTTATAAGCTCTCTTATAAAGCCATATAAATTTCATAAACTCTCTTATACGAAATTTTATAAACTCTCTTATAAAAAACTTTCTGGAAAAATATAGAGAAAAAAAGAAATTTGACGGAAAAAAATTTTTTGGAGGGAAAAAAATTATGCGGAAAATTTTTTTTTTTGGAGAGATTTTCTTTGGCGAGAAAAAATATTTGCCGGGAAAAAAGTTTGAAAAAACATAAAAATATAAAAAATAATAATCAAAGGGTATTTTGGTCGTTTTCACATAATGAGGGGCAATTTTTGAAAAAATCAAAAATAAGGGCAATGCTGGAAATATCCTCCTTTAAAAGTCATTTTTGCAGTGCAATATTAATTTATCCATAGATTAATATTAGTTTATAGTATAGATTAATAATTATTAATTTATAGTATAGATTAATAATTATTAATTTATAGTATTTAAAATTGTTAGGATTATTTTAATATTGAGAGTATATTTATATTAATTTTTTAGAAGTTATAATTTTATTATTATAATTAATGACCTCAATTATTTTATTTTAGTAGTTTATACCTTTACAATGAAACTGATACATATTAAAATATGACAAAGTAAAGAAATTATGGCTATTATTTTTGAGATGTTATACTACAAAATCATTGTTTGAAAACAAAAAAAACATCTATTTTGTTGGAACCGATCTTAGCACAACGAGTACTAAAACGGTGGTTCTTGATTAAAAGAGTGGGATAGAATGGGCAAGGACACTTGTAGGTTTGATTGGGAGCAAAAGCTTAGTTAACTAAGAACAAGAAAGGATGATTGCCGAATTGATGTTCTTATTAGACTTAATATG
Organism: Lepidium aucheri; assembly: GCA_900406435.1. Lineage (NCBI taxonomy): Eukaryota > Viridiplantae > Streptophyta > Magnoliopsida > Brassicales > Brassicaceae > Lepidium > Lepidium aucheri. The sequence continues at coordinate 44,575 of OVBA01001257.1, forward strand.
CCAAAAAATCAATCCCTTTTTCAAAGGATTGTGCCTCTATTTATAGTTTTTAGAGGCGGTTACATGTGTAGAAAATAAATGAAGATTTACAAATTTTGTTGATAAGACTGAATCTGTTAAGATTTGTGCTAGATTTATGGAAGTTTTCCATCTCGGAACAGGAAAACTTCTATTTACCGTTTGTTGATGTGTCATCCGACTTCCCTTCAAATTCACCGAACCTACCGAGACGACATTTTGCCGAGTCAAATATTTTATTCGAGTTGAAGACTTAGTGCTTGCAATCGGGTGATCTTTTATATTCGACCCATTGTTTTCAGTGGCATGAAGTAGGATCTCGGATCCACCTCCAACAATTGTCCCCCCAGACTTGGAAAATTCTAAAGCCATATTTCCAGAATCTTTGGTCCACATGTCAGTTTTCTAGTGGACTAGTTGAACAGTCACCTCGGTTTTATGCAATCATCATTATTGCCGTGTGGCGCCGCTTTGATTACTTCCCGCTCAGTTATAATTACAGTTTCACGTCGCTTCGTGTTTCAGTAATCTCTTATATAATAAAAGGATAGCAATTTTTAGAATTGCCCTTGAAAAGATTGCTTAATTACTTAGAATACCATTATTTTTCCGATTTTTTAGGGTATTTTGAAGAAATCCGAAATTGATTCTCTATTAATTTGTGTTGATTCTATATTAATGACGAATATTATGATCAAAATGTCACGATAATAATTTCGGAATATTATGATAATAAATTGGTATCCGAAATTATTCATTATTTAATGAGTTTATTACCGAAATTATTCTTATAATTCCGAAAATATTCATTAGTTTGAATATGTATTAATTTACGTTGATTTTGTATTAATGACAAATATTATGATCATAAATGTCAAAATATTTTATCGGAATATTATGATAATAAATTTGTATCTGAAATTATTTATTATTTAATGAGTTTATTGCCCAAATTATTCCTATAATTCCGGAAATATTCATTAGTTTGATCCTTATTAATTTAGGTTGATTTTGTATTAATGACGAATATTATGATCATAAATGTCGGAAAATTTTGGCGGAATATTATAATAATAAATTTGTATCCAAAATTATTTATTATTTAATGAGTTGATTGTCGAAATTATTCCTATAATTCCAAAAATATTCATTAGTTAATAAGTGTATCGCCAAAATTAAGAAAGAGATTATGATATTCATCTCTCCTTTAATTAATTCTAAAACTTATCACATTAATTCCAAAAATATTAATTATTTAATGATTGTATCGTCAAAATTACTTCAAAATTTATTCTCTATTAATATGTGTTGATACTATATTATGATTATAAATGTTTGAATATTATAAATATTATGAATATTATGATTATAAATGCTGATATTTTGGATACCATATTCTCATAAGAAATTAATGCTGATATTTTGTAAAAAAATAATTATTTCCAACAATTACCACATTAATTCCAAAAATATGTAAATTACCATGTTTATGTATATGATTGTTTAGGAAGTATCCGATATATATATGCTATTGATGAAATAGTGCTCCATACACACAAAAAACCACATTACTTTCAAAAAATCGATTGAAGCAAACAAATAGTTTTTAATTCTGTTTCATCTATCAAATCACTTAACTCTCATTGGAGGATAAAAAAATGTTTCCTTATTTTATGTCTTTTAGCGACTAACCATTTTTCTTATTTTAGCCTTCCTGATGTTGATCTACCATTAATTGTTCCTGAAACAATTATCATTGATGGGAATCCATCTGCATGTGTTCCTGAAGACTTTTTAAGACGATTTCCTAAAAAAGCTATTCAATAACTTAAACAAACCATTAATGTATTTCTTTCATTTTTCTAAAAAAATTAAATTAGTAAATATGTTTTCCAATTTTTAGTTATGTTATTATTAACACCTATTTTCTTTTAATATAGATTGGATAGATATCATAATGATGTCTATACTTAACATTGACTATGATTATGGATGGTACTATTTGAGTTACAAAACTTGTAATAAAAAGGTATTTCGTGTTGATTGTTAAGAAGGGGATGATGATGATGGAGTTGAGGTTTTGGAAAAACGAATCTGGTATTGTGCACAGTGTAAAACAAATCTTAAAGAAGTGGTACCCAGTAAGTTTTTATGTTCTTTCAATATAATTTTATACTAACCAATATTATAA
>OVBA01001258.1:0-46770 GCA_900406435.1 Lepidium aucheri
GATGATGATGTGGCTTCATGAGAAGAGAGGAAGATTCTACTTTATATATATTGATACCACGAATGACAGTATGTAAAATAACCAACCGACAAACCATCTTCTTCTTTTCATAATTACCAATCTTTACATTTTTCCATCATATGCGATAGCTCTTTAAAGGTTGGCCCCTTAAATACTCATTTCACCCAAATATAAGATCACCTCCAATGGGTAAGATATTTGATGAGTTTCTTAACAATGAAATATTAATATTTTAATTATTATTTTAAATTAAAAAAATTATAATCAATCATTCTTCGCCACCATAGAGTTTCTTAGAAATGGGTGAAAGGTTCTTAAATAAGAAAATAAAAAAACCAAATTCTCTCCTTCTCTCAAAAATAATATTATTTTAATTCTTATAGATTACTTTTAATTATTTTGTTTGTAAGAGCCTCTTGTTAAGAACCTTGTTGGAGTGCTCTAAAGAGGACTAAAAAGTAACAGGGTTGATGTTGTTATAACTGATTGTACTCCTCAGTCTATAATGTTGCAAGCAAAACCAATAGCCAAATGATCTGGTAAACTTGTAACTCTGTTCTGGGTCAAAACTGCAACATCTTTGAAAGAAAAAGAGGTTGATACTCAAAGAAAGGCATTTACAAGAAGACACCTGAGCCGATGGGAAATAGAAATAATTTGAAAAATAATTCAACTCAACTGAAGATGCCTGAGAAGAACAACTAAGATTAGACGAGAAAAAAAAAGAAAAGTATAACAATATTCAAACCTTAAAAAGACTGATGAAACTTGCAATGGTTGATTGCTAAGAGCAATGATGAAGTTGATGATCAATCTAAACAAAAAACCAATAACATGAATGATAGAATACAATGTAAAAACAGTTTTTGAGTTTTTGAAAACTGTTTTTTGCGAAATCATGATTGGCTAAAATTGGTTTTTTCAAAAACAAAAACCAAAAACTAATCTAAAAAACTTCTACCAGTCAAAGCCATAGTTTTTGAGTTACCCTTTGATTATACTCTGATTATTTTTAGTAAAGTTGTTGCTGCTGATGTTAAGGAAACACAAGTGAATGACACACGGTTTTATATTTTGCAAAGAAATCACTATTCTGGAAGACATGTGGAACAAAATAACACCACATAATTCTCATTTTGGTACGTTGTTCAAAGCTAAAGAAGATCTCCGCAAATGGGCAAACCAAGTACAGAGCAAGCTGCAGTTTGATGATTCCTCAAGCAAACTGAGTGACTCCAACAGCTCATTTTTAGAGCCAAAGAAGCATATTTTTGATGTTGCAAGCCCTCAGTCACGGATCAACAATTTGTTGTCTCTTCAAAATGAACCAACAAAGATGGAGTAAAGAAAATGTCCTCAAAAGAAGATTGAAGCTCAAGAGATGGAAAAACACCACTTTGAAGAAGAAATTGTTGAGTTAGAATGTGAAATTCGTTAGCTAAAGAGACGGAAATCATGGATCAAAAAGTTGGAGCTCTTTTAAGATAAATTTGTTTTTTTGAATTTTTAGCAGATTTAAAGAATTTGAATTTGAGGATTTTTGAAGCACATATCTGGAGAACGTAGCTCGCCACCATTTTATTTGGAAATCTCATTCAAGAATATTTTGTAGATGTTTGTCAAAATTTAGAGACAATGCCAAATGTTCTATGATGTTTTCAATTTCTGAACAACTTGTAAATTCAAATGCAAAATAAAAGAAAATCATTTATACTTACAATTGCAAAGCAAAGTCGTTTACTATCAAACTATTGAGGATAAAATTCATTATGTACAACAGATTTCTAATTTACCAAATATAAAACACGAAAAATCAAACCAAAAAACTAAAAGATTTGTAAACTAATTTTACAAATAGTTAAAAGATTTGTAAACTAAAAAATCTGAATTATAAAAGAAAAAGAAAAGATTCGTCCAATTCATATCTCAATATAGTTGTAGAAACGAGTTGAGTTGGAAATTAGAAGAAGAACGCAACGATGTTTACTTTATGGTACACACGAATCATTGACTTTCCTATTTCAGAAATGCATAATTGCTTCTTAACACTCAACTCAGACCATCATAAAATGAAAATACAGAAAAATACCAAAGAAAACATGCGTATTCAAAAACCAACAAAGATGAGACAACTCACCAAAGACAAGCACGCACGTTCGTTTTTACAAGACACGTCGTCACACTCTCTCTCTTTCCAAACATTCATAATAATAATAATAGTTAAGTAGACGCATTTAAGTTATCGAGAGAGAAGAGGCTTCGAAAGTTTGGTAGAAGTGGTCATGAGTAAACTAACCTGCGGTTTCTGATCAACCATAATTGTTCTACTAGTTGTCTTTAGTATCCGTCTTAACTGTTTTTTCTTTCTCTTCTTCCTTTACTTCTTCCTCGTCATAGAATTTGTCATCTTCATCCTCGTCGCTACCCATGTCATGGTCGAAGTATTCTTCATAGAACTGGTCGTCTGTATCGTCATCCTGCCCATTCTCCAGCCTCTCTCCCGACTTTTGTCTCATTAACCTCTCTTGGATACTGTCTACGATTGCAGTTCCCTATCAACATTTTACGCATTTGTCAATATTAATCAAATAATATACAGAACGTACGTGTGAACCTTACTAAATGTACGTGTTGTTAGTTCATAGTGCCTTCAGTATTCAACTTACCATCTTATGGCAACCTTCTTCAAATATTTCAAGAAACCCCGCAACCCATCGATCTGCATTCTCTACCCACTCGTTGCGCAGCATTTTTACAGTTTGGATCTGGAAAAAAACCAGATTTTAGACAACAACAAAGGGGTAAGAATAGGCATTTAAAAGATTATAAGAATTTCTGCTGGATCAGCTTGTTCAGTTAAAATGCATAAGCGTGAGACTGTATGGAGGTTTGAAGTGCAGTGGATACGTGTGATCAGGCTAATACTACAAGGATTAAATCATTTCACAACTTCATATCTCCTGGCATTACTAATATACATAAGGAGAAGAATTCCTTTTGGTGTTTCGAAAATTCAACCAAGAAAGAATTAACAAGCATCACTTCTTTATGCAATTCTAAAGCCCAATAATCACAACAAGAAGACGCAAAACAAAAGCAAGAGATAAGAATGCTTTCTGGCTAGAAGCTACTTACCAAACAGAGTATTAAAGTTCTACTAAAACTGAACAAGGTTCAAGTTATAAGGAGTTGGACTGCAAATGTGACACAGTAAGAGTAGCTTCCAAACAGTCACTGAATAGTCAGATGGTACAGTTTTATGGGGCATATGAATAGACAGAGACAAGACCTAATATTCAGATTATTATTCTCGCAACCTATCATGAACAGCTTATTTGAACGAATGCAATACAGTCAAAATGATGAACTTATGATGATCGATTAAGGAAATGGAAGTTGAGGAAAGACATGCCTTTTCTCCCACTCTTTCTTGTTGTTCTTTAACCCTCTCCTGGAGTTTCTTTAGCCTCATATTAACTCTAAGTCTTTTCTCCTGTTGCAAATAAACAAACCCAAGATTGATTCCTCCAAGTGGAAACTTTTTAAAACAACAAAATAAAGAGGTAGAAAATGATTTCATGCCTTAACAAAGCTAACTCCAAGATCTTCCCTTGAATATCCTCTATCCAAGTTACGCATTACATACTGGTTGTAATCTTTCACTATTCTCATTATTATATCCGAGGTCGATATACCTTCAGTTCGCTTTGTTTCCTTAAACCTCCCAACTTTCTTAACCTGCAGCAGATACTCAGTAAAACAGAAATACGACAGTTTCAAAAGCAGGAGAATGAAAATTCTCCAGACTCACAAATTCATAGACATCCTTCCCGGCTCCGCTGGAATCCGCATACCTGTGCATGATATTGAATTCAAAGAAGATTACAGGGGTCCAAGAATCATCTGTATAGGAGGAGCATAACTAACAAGCAGGTAATTAAAGGTAAATAGAATGAAACAAAGTTTCCACCATTCTTTAAAAACTAAATCAAGACTAGCACAAAAGACGCTTGTTCTTACGGAAGAGCATCGTGGGCTACATAGTCAATCAGGTGCTTGTCAAGAAACTCTTGGTTGACCACCCATGGTGCATCAGGGATGACTTCATCCACCCACCTGTATGATAAAACAAACGTGCCTTCAAAGTTCCTTTCAATGCCACTTCCATGGCAACATAACACTGAAGAAGACAATAATTACTTGCAATGCCGAAGTGATTCATATCGCTCCTCCGCGGTCATTACAGTTCTTCCCTTGTACTTATGGGTAGTTTCATCGTTGCAACATCCAACAAGAAGGTAAGTGTTTGGAAACCTGCTCAGCCAATAAAGAAATGGCAAAACCATAGGCAACACCATAAGAACATGAAACCATAGTCTCTTCCTTCCATGAAGCATTCCCATTGTAAAATGCAAATTAACAGACCATAACAAAAGGAACCACTAAGCTCCTAGTCCACAAGGCCTTGCACATCATAAATATTTGCCCGTAATTTTATCACCGGAACTATCTAAACAAATAAGATTCCTCTGGAACAAAAGCGGAAAAAAATCTGCACAACTTACTTACGATGAACACGACTCAACAGATCACAAGACAAACTGATACTAAGATGAAGAAATTTGACAACTGGGAAAATAAATCGAATTAGGGAAACGATCTCTGAGAGATAAAAAAAAAAAAAAGTACTAACGATTTCTTGGCCTGCTCGAGGGATCGAGCGTGACCAAAGTGGAAAAGATCGTAGATCCCATCGGCGTAGACGCGGACAGGACGATCAGTAGGAGGGGGAGTGATGACAGTTGTAGAGCCGGTGAGGTTGCTCATGTCCTCCGATGAAGGGGCCCAAAATCACCCGCCTTATCAAATGAAATAAACGGAAATCTACAGAAGCTGCTAGTCGCTTCCCTCTTCTCCAACTAGTTTTCACCGAAGAATATCCTCTACGGAATACGACGGATTATAATTATTTTATATCTACCTTTTTTATTTTATTCTTTCCTGGGATTTTGATCTCATCATAATAAACTCTTTCGTTTAAATCGCACTGATTATGATCTAATGAACTCTGTCTTTTTTTACTTTTTTTCTTTTTCACTCATTTATTATTAAACAGAACCAAAGTTACAGGGTAGAATACCGACGAAATATAAATCATGCGGTAGCTATATTTGAAGAGTAATATACAAGTGATCGGCGGAAACCAAAAAAACCCTCGGATAGGTATTCCAAAGGAGGGTGAGGAATTGAAAACTAGACCATAAATAATAAAGAAATGAGGGAGATACTAAAACCCGAAAGTTACAATTCCAAATTCAAGAAAGTAATGTTTCCACGAAGCAAACCTAACATCAGTCAATAAGGAGGAGATAAAACTCAATATCTTCCGACAATGGTAGAGACAAAGAAAACCTATTACAAAAAAATTTGAGTTATTGTGACGGTTGTATTGTAACTATGAATATTAGTAATAAGTTTGTGACGTTTGTTTTGTTACAAAATTTATTTGTTATGTCCATGTAATTCTATTCCATAACGATTTGTGATAAAATTATTACTAGATTTATTCTTCACAAGTATATTGTGACGTTTTTGTTACCAATATGCATTTTTAACATTTGTATTGTAACCATATATAACCTGTCACAACTTCGTAACAATATCTTTATATTGTGACAAAATATGTGTTATGATGACAAAATATTACGTATCAATACAAATTTTTTCTTGTAGTGACCGTCTTTGAATGACAACCAGAGACTTGTTGACGCCGCAACAAAACCCTTGCAAAGAAAGACCTCAAACAAGACTTTTACATGCAGATTAGGAGCAGAACCATCCTTAACCAATGAAAACTGAATGCAGAAAAAAAGAGCCTCAAAACAGACCTAGTAAAGAAATAGAACTCTATTTGAGGATGTAACTAAGGAGGAATTAGCTAATCACTTTCTAACTAAACAAAAACAAGTCCACACCAACCTAGATGGGAGCTAGCAAATACATAATTATAACATGCATAATAGAAGAACACCTCCTATGATTCCAGTCAATTGACAGTCTCATGACCGCTACTTTAAGGAAAAATTCCTATGACAACAGCAATAACCCGACTAATCACCACAAACCTCCAATAGCCATGCAAAAGGAACGATTTCCTACCTTCAACAATTATGGCAGCCTCTCACAGAGGTTGAAAGCAGTTACACCTTTGGTGGCTCAATCTGAATCCTTGGTGTTCCAACGAGCCAAATCCTCCAAGATATGACAAATTCAAAACAGTGTAACAGCTCGAATATATACATCTCATTATGTGATCTTCAACAACCAAGGTAAGGAGGCCACCACACACAGATCGACACACCACCTTAAACATGGCGGAGGCGATTTGGTGAGAGTGACCAGAGAGGTCTTAAAGCACTTTATAGGGCACGTAGGACGGAGGGAAGCTATCTAGTGATGGGAAGAAGAAGGAGAAAAATGAAAGACAAAGAATTATGTTTATCCATTAGTAAATAATGTCAGTGAAAGAAACAACCATAGAAGCGATACTTTCATAAGCAAATAGTTATATATAAAAGTTATATCTACAAAAAATACTTTTTTCATGATTGAAAACTTACAAGTAAAAAGACACATCCGTAAAATTCTTTTTTAATAATATATTATTTTTAAAGTGATAGAATAGTCATATTATCTGAACCTAACTGATATGAATTCATCAAAACCCCATAATTAAATCAATAATTAAATTTATAATGCTAAAGTGATATAAATAGATTTTAAAATGTGTTACCATAAAGAAATGTATCTCGCAAGTGGCCTTTAGTCCAGTGGCAGGAGTAAGTCGACTAAATGGCAGACGCACTTGCACATCCTGGGATCGAGTCACGCCGCCTGCATTATGCAGGAACTTGGCTAATGGACCGGCCAGTTGTGGTCCAATATTGTTGACAAAAAAATGTATCTCTTCGTGAAAAGATGTAATCAAAAGACACAATTCTAAATTGCATTTTTCATAAGTAAATAATATTAGTAAAAGACACAACAGTAAAAGTTATAAATGAAATGATTCAAATGAAAAGACACAACCGTAAATCGTCTTTATTGAGATTGTTATTATTATAGATTTTAAAGTAACAAAATAAGAGATAAAATTTATTTTATAAAATATTATTTAACATATGATTTTAAAAATATTTGTGAAATATATATTCTAAAATATTACTAATTTTGTGAATATAAACATTTAATTTGATTCTGGTTTAACGTACTTAATTTTTGTAATATTCACATTATGAATAAAAGTATACAAACAAAAATTCTAAATTTGTTATAATTTTATAGACATATTTTTCTTTTCAACATGAATTTTTTAAAATTTGTACTTATTTTTCCGTTTATAGATGTTAATTTATTATAACTATTTAACCTATAAAATAACACATCAAAAGTACTAAATATCTTATATATATATATATATAATTTTTGTTACTTTATCAAAAAAAAATTGTTCTTATAAAAACTTAGTGGGTGGTCAATCTATTTGCACATTTAAGCACCGTTATAGGATCAGTTACACACAAAGTTTGATTCTATTATTAAATCCACACGTTTTATAAGTTAAATCCTTATTACACGAGATTTGAAAGTTGTAATCGTTATTACACATTGTTTGGTTTGATTGGTTTAAATTATAAAACTGACACGATATGCATACCAAACTATATTGTCCACTTATTTTCTGAACCTACGCTGCTTCTCCTCTCCTATTATTCTTTTTCTTTTTCAATTCTTTTTCTCTTTATTTTCTTTCTCGTATCTTTGTTCGATTTTTTTTCCTCTATGGAAGAAACATCTCTAAAGGGGAAGGTAAAAAATAAGAAGAAATGAGAAAGAAGATGAATATAGACATAAAGTGTAAAAATTCTTTATAATCATCTTTCACGAGTCATCTCACTTTAAACCTCTAAATCCCAATTTGAGAACCCTAATTTTTAATTTCCAGGATTGAGATATTAAAATCAAAATTTCTAATTAGATGATTCTTATATTTTATTTCCTATGAGACTTAAATTTACCCAGTATCAACATGACTAAATTAATAATTTACCAAAGTACATCAGATGGATTTTTTGGGAAGGGAATATACAAGAATTGGTTTTGTACAATTTAAAGAAAATAAGAATAGGTTTTGTACATTTATATTGTCTCTTTCATTTCGCTGGAGAAGAGAAACCAAAATCCAGAAATGTTTACTTCTCTAATCTTCAAAGTTCTTCTTTCGAAAGTTTTCTAAGTTTCGTTGATTGAATTTCTTCAACCATATCGATATGAAGTGTTCACTTCTCTAATCTTCAAATTCTCTCTTTTTATTAACTAAATCTCTTCTTTTGAAACTTCATTAATTTTGTTAGGTAAAAATTTTTGCTAGCTGAATATGGATTTCAAAGTTTTTGATTTTGTTATAGAGTTCAAACTTAGTTTTTCTTGTTCACGATTTTGGGAAAGAAGAATTTAGGATAACGAATTGGGAAAGAAAAATTGAGAATTTTAATCGGATTTCGTTTGGGTTTAGGATTTAATCGGTTTCCAATCAAGTAGTTTTGGTTTGATGGTTAATTTGGTTATTTATTGTTGGTTTAAGGATAATTGGTTTAAAGTAAACCAATAGTAATTGTGGTTTATGTGAAATTACAGTTTTAAGTTTAAATAATGTGTAATGGCAAGTGGTCTTTAGTCTAGTGGCAGATGGTAAGTCGACTAAATGGCAGGTGCACTTGCACATCCAGAGATTAAGTCTCACCGCCTATATTATGTAGGAACTTGGCTAATGGGCCAGCCAGTTGTGGCCAAATTTTGACAAAAAATATGTAATAACAAGTATAATTTTTAACTCGCGTGTAATAAGAATTTAAATTTGTAAAATATGGGATTTAACATTAGGATCAAACTTCATGTGTAATAGGCCTGGGCACGAGTCGGGTATACAGGAATTTTGTGATACCCGGATCTGAATCCTGATCTAGATTCATCGAATCCGTGTTTTTATTACTGATCCCAATCCGAACAATAAGGATATCCAAAATTTGATATCCGCGGATATTTTGATCCAGATTCGCGGGTATCTGGATCCGAAAAATTATTATATTATATAAATTTTTTATAAAAAATAATATCATAATTGTAATAAAAAGATGGTAAAAAATAAATATATAAATTTATAGTATTAAAAATAAAATAAATATTAATTATTGTAATAAAAAATACCAAAATATATTAAATTTTCTTATAGATTTAGAATAAAATATTTTATATGTTAATTTTCAACATTAACACCTAAAAAACTATATAGTTCATGATTTAAAAATTGAAAATTAACCTACACATTAATATATTTAAACTTATTTAATAGAAATAATACATATTAAAAATTATATAGTTCATGATTTAAAAATTAAAAATTAACCTACACATTAATATATTTAAAATTATTTAATAGAAATAATACATATAAAAAAATTATATATTAAATATTCTAAATAAGATAGGATCCGGATATTTGGACCAAAAAAATTTATTATCCGTATCCGAATCCATACCCACGGATCTGTAAATTTTATTACCTAGATCCGGATCCGTATATCCCAGATACTAAAAATTTTGGGACAGATCAAGATGAATCACGGATTGAATCTGGAATCCCAGACAATATATCTAGACTGATATTATAACAATATTTCTGTGTATAAATAGATCGACAGCCCAAAATTAGTTCATAAAATGATCCTGATCAGCATCAAGGATGAGGAGCATGCACTCGAGGATTAGCTTGAAGACGAGGAGTCATTCGTGTATCATTTTGAATTAAAAACTGATCTTAAACCCATATTAATCAACAAATGGTCATAGTTCATTTGTACTTTTATTTTATTGGTTTTGGTTTTATCCAAGTGGGTTTTAAAAACAATATTTTTAATGTGGTAAATGGATCATAATCGAAAATAGTGATCACGGACCCAAACCCATTTTAAGCCAATACAAATCCAAAAAAGACCAAAAACATGTTTTGATGGGCAGCCATGAAGAGTGACAAAAATTGGAAATTAATGGGACAATTAAAGACAAGGAGACATGTAAAGAAAATATAATATATGGTGTTGTGGTTGAAATTAAAAGAAAAAGTAAAACATCAAAATACCAAATTTGATATTATCTCAACACCAAAAATGGTATTATCATTAAAGTTGTTCTAAAAAGAGCATTATTTCTAGTCAAAGTCTTTATTCCCTTTAATTTTAGATGAGTTCAAAGGCAGTTAAATGTCTTGTTTATTTCCAAAGCAACCTAAGACTAGTCTTGTATCTATAAAAAATGTGCAAACCTTTTGAGAAATTATTAGTTGAATTTAAGTTTTTTAAAATTTATGGTGTATAATATCCATAATCGTTTGTTGGTATGTCATATCCAGCAAACAAATCATGTTTTTTGGTGCATAATATCCTTAGAAATGGAATCGGGAATATCAAAAGTTTTTAGCAACCTTTGTGAGACCAAAAGATCCAAACTTACTATTGTATCTTCACGATTTTTTAGGCAAAGTTTATCTTTTTTCTTAACTTTAGAATGCCTATCTTGTAGAGATTTACATCAATTTAATATACAAAAATGAACACAAAAATAATACATAGATTTTTGTTAATAATATGACCCTCAGAATTATAAGATAAACAAGAGAAAAAAACAAAAGTATTAAGATGATTTTGCAATAATTTTTTTTACTAAATGTGCTTGATTATAGAGTTGATTGGTACAACCGTTTGTTGAGCCTAATGCTTCCAAATACTCCATAACTCAATGCTTCTAAATATAACTTTTCCTAAAGCATGGAGCATTAAAGATTATAAAAATACTATTTTATCGTTATTATTAATGTGATTAATATTTTGTAGATAATCTTTAAAAAGTTTGTAATGTCTACTTTTGTAATTTTAATATTGAATATTTATTACTCTTCCAATCACATATCATGAACTAGCTTATAGTCTCTTTTATGCTTATGCTCCTTAGCATAAGGTGTATGCCCCTTAAAACTCAGAGCCATACCGTGGCATAAATCATATAAGCCATGGTTTAGGGCCCTCATATATTAGGGCCTAAAATTCTTAAAAGTTTATAGAATTTTGTAGCATTTAGAGTCCATTTTTTGGGAGTTATAGAATTTTATAGTAATTAGGGTCTAAAACTCTTAGAGTTTACAAAAATTTTAGTAACAAGGGCAGACTTAAGAGCGCAGTGATTTTTTAGTAAGATAGCCAAAAATCTTCTTTACATTATTATCTTTATGAGTTTTTGAGAAATTTTGAAGAGGGCATCCGATAACGTTAGAGCAGCTCTGTTAATACTATATGCTTATGCTTTACCAATTAAGCCCTATATAGATAGTAGAAATTTTATAGTGAGATTCTTTTTATACTGAGATTCGTTTGGATACATGAATATCAATTACTCCCTCCGTTTCATATTAGTTGTCGTTCTAGAGTTTTGCACACATATTAAGAAAATATGTAAATGTTCTTTTATGCCCTTATTTGACTATTAAAATTCCAAACTATTTAATATTTTAATTATTTAAGTAGGGACAAATGAGATAATTTTGTATTAAAAACTACATTGGAAAACTATAATGACAACTAAAGTAAAACAAAAAAATTAGTTTAGAATGATAACTAATATGAAACGGGGGAGTCTGAGATATAACATTTATGAAAATCTTCATTTGGAGGTGTTATTTCAAAATGGGTTTTAAATGGATTTTAATAGATTTCATAATCTATTATTATTGGATTGTGTATTATAAAATATAACCATCCCTAAAATACTATAAAATTAGTTGTTGTTTTTAAAGTATAAAATCAGTTGCTAGTCAATTGTACTCACAATAGCTTTTAATGGATTCTTATAAATCTTTCATGACAAACACAAATCATACAATTTTCACAGGTCTTCTGAAATCCATAGTAATTTTTTCTCCACCCATTGTAACTTAACTATGACTTGGATTCTTTAATTGTCTCTTTTGGCAAATACTGCTAGAGTCATATGATGAATCATACTTGTACGTAGTATCCGGAACTCACTCTCTTCTCACTTTTATTCGTCATCCTCTTATTCCTTCTTCTTCCAAATTTAATGTCCATAATGTTTTTGCCTGGTTTTAGCCGGTGAGAATCTTCTTTTCCATCGCTTTAAAATTGATGAAGTCATTATCATGACTGGTCAGATTTAATTTATTTCCCTTTAGTAAACCCTCTTTGTTCTTCGCTCTTGGCCTGCGAGGAACCACCAAATTTTTGGAGTGCAATATAGCCCACGAGTTGAAGATTATGTTCCACATTCTGTGGGAATTTTCTCTGTTGCATACCTCCGGGAACTCTCCCTTTATCATTTTTGGTAAAGATCTAGGACTCTCCACCCCAAAAGCTTTATTACTCCACCTCGACAAACTCAATCTTAATCTATTAATAATATGAGATGACAAGATATGTCGCTTGGTAAAGCCAAGGATCCGCCATAAACTATTCTTAGGAAGCTGATGTAAATCTCCTAGAGGGTCAATGTTCTAGAGTTGAGAAAAAGATAGACCTTGCTCCAAAAGAAACCGTGAGGACTTGATGGCAAGGTTAATGGATCGATTGATAGCATAAGAGTTGTAGAAGGTTCTTGCTATTTTGTGGATCAAAAAGTCGCATAAGGAAGAAGGCCCTTGATATTTTCAGTTTGGTTTCTAAGGATATTATACATAAAAAAAGTCAAATTCGTAGATTCTAAAAAGTTAGATTAAAAGTTATATTTCTCAAATGAGATTACAAAATTATATAGAGATTAAACTAGACAAAAACAACCTAAGAAAAAAGAAAAAAGAGATGTATGCATGGAAGAGAGAAATACAAGAATATATGATATTGATCTTCATTGTAACTAATTCTTTATCTCCTCATAATTCATAAATGATGCACACTCATTACTCTCTTTTTTCCGCTTGAAAGTATTTTTTTCTTCCACCCATTATCCATTATTCCTTTTTTTGGTCAGTATTACGCCACAACTAGCCGGCCCATTAGCTTAATGTAGGCAATAGGACTTGATCCGTAGATGTGCAAGTGTGTATGTCTTTAGTGAACTTACCACCTATCACTAGACTAAAAGCCACATACATTCATTATTTTTTTAGCCTCCCAAATTTATCACTTTTCATGGACTAGACTTTAAGAGGTATTTTAAGACATATTATGGACTTGTAGTAGTCTTACTATTGGTTGGACTTGATAAATAACATCCCCAATAAATTTCTGAACGCTCATGATGTTCAAAAACATTTTGAGTTAATCCATTGAACCTAGATCATTTTTTGTCTTTTAAAAATTTTGGATTTTTCAGCCTAAAATTTTTGTTATCTTTTATGCATGGAGAGAATTAAATTTGGGTTTTATGGATTACCTATATTTGTTTATTATAGTTTTCTAAATTTTGACTATATTGTATTTTTTCTGGGACTTTTTCGCTTTTGAGACTTTTTAAAATAGAGATTGCTAGCCCCTTGCCCCCCCAACAAAAAAAATTAGATATTGGGTCTGATTGGTTATATATAAAAGATCGTTTGCAAACGATATACTTATTTTGTTACCAATCAGCATTTCATCTAAAAAAATATTTTTAAACGGTCATTTGAACTGATTTAGGTCGTTTAAAAATGTTGTTTGAAAAGTTCGTTTACAAATGGAGCTATGACCATCATTTGTATTAACAACAATCATTTATTATTAAATTTTACGCATAACTATGATTTAAGAAAGAGTATATGATTTACATTATGGTTTAAGAAAAAGAATCATTCATTTAGGTTGTTTGTTGCTAGTATACAAAAAGTATTTTGAAATAGTAATTGTAATCTATATATTTATTTTTATATCAAAAATGTAAAAGTATATGTTATTGCTTACATTTTGGAATAATTATTTTGAATCAAATATTACAGAATAACTTTTATCTCAATACATTATTCAAGTGTTGCACTGTTACCGATCAACAAATGTGATTGGTTGCAATAAAAGACTATTTGCAAAAGATTGTGTTTATTTTGCTACCAACAAGTACTTCGTTTTAAACAATAATTTAAATGACCGTTTGCAAACAACTTTTCCAAACGATATTTATAAAACGATCGTCGTTTGTAAATTCAAATGATTATTTATTTTGTGTTTTATGTATAAGTATTGTTTAGAAAAACAATATATGATTCACATTATGGCTCAATAAGAAAATTATTGGTTTGTATTTAGAAATATTGTCACTTAGTAGTATGCAAATACTATTTTAAAAATAATAAGTGTAATTTATATATTTTTTATATCAAAAATATAAAATATATGTTATTGCATAATTTCTAAATAATTATTTAAATCAAATTTTATGTACTAATTTTTATTTAATCACACTATTCAAGCACTGCAGTGTTACCAACTAATATTAATCTTCAAATGACCTTTGTTTAAAAGTCACTTTTTCTAACCGCTATCTTTAAACGGTCATTTTCAAACAACCTTTGTTTCAACTGCTCATTTTTTTCTAAACGGTTGTTTTAAAAGCTATTACAAATCGAATCATAATATTAAATTATGGATTTGAGTAGGGAAAATAGGCAATAATAACCACAATATGAAAAAAGAAATTAAGAAGATGGCCATGGAATAGTACTTCCATATATTTTTACAATATATATCATTCTACCAATATCTATTTAATTAATAAATTTTTATATTATTAGTTTCTTCTCTCCTCCTCTATTTATTTACACTATATGTTCTAATAAAAAAACTAATTCAATCTAGAACCTTTTTTAAAAAAAAACATACATTTTTCCTACACATACTAAAATTTAAAATAACCAAAACTTACTTAAAACAAATATATTATTAAATAGTTTATATAGAACACTATTATGTTCTATTTAATATATAACTTCTATTTTCTTTACATTATTTTGTCGAAAACCATATTTATTTTGGTTTTGTGGTTACCTCCTACTATAATCGTTCTATACTATATACATGTTGTATACTATATAGATGTTCAATACTTGAGTAGAGTAAATCGGTCATTACTACTAAAAAAATAGTAAATATAGTTAGATTCTTTGTTTTCATTTTGTTATAACTATATTCTTAATTCTTGAACAAAATACACCAAATTCACCCATATGAATAATGTTTTTTACAGTACAACAAAATCAGCTTTTATTCAAAAAAAAATTGTATTCATAACATTAAATTACTAAAAAGTTGTTCTGTTAGGACATATCACTCTCGTAACATGTTATTTGTTTTATTATATAAATGAATGTTTTGCAAGGTTTTCAATGCGAAGCTTTAGTATTTTGAACATAACAATTGAGTTATACAAAGGGTTCATCACTAAGAAAACTGTAAATTTACATTGTCAGTATAATCTTGCATAAAACTGTAAACTCCATAGGAAAGAAGAAATTGGAACTACAAAAGGAAAACATTTTAAGGAACTGAGTTTGTTATTTCATTTTCTTTTCTTTTGCGGTGAATTGGAGTCCGGTCTTTTAACAGCATACGTCTCGAACAAATTTCAGTTGACTATGATGTTTATTGAGATTTGTAACATAAGTATTTTTGTTTCATTATTTTCTTACATATTAACAAAAAATCGTACGATGAAAAGTCTTGGAAGACAATTGGCTACATCTCCTTGAACATTGACACAAATGCGGACGCTTCTATAGCCGCCAATTTGGCCAACTTTACCACTTTGATTTTAATTGACTTCCCTTTAGCTCATACATTAATTAAATTATGGAAATTAATCAAAAAATTAGAACTTTGGAAGTTAACATAAAACAATTAATTTATGTGCCAGAGTACCCACCGAACAAAATGATGTTTTCATTATTCTAAATTATTGAGTATTTCTCAATTATATAACAGATTATTATTTTGTTTTTATTATTATAATGATGTTTTTGATTCGATGCAGTCTGCAACAAACCAAATATGCAAATGTGTATGAGTTTATTATCATTATTATGTTTTTATTTTCTTACATAATTAATTAGTTGGACATAAGTAATTAATAAAATTGTGATGCAAAATTTGTTTTAATGATATTCATAATGAACATTTGAGGACGATGACGATTCATTTTCCTTATGCACAAATTGGAAAACGAACAAATATATGTAAAATCAACGGTGATGTGGATTTGGAAACCAAAGTATATAAATAAGAATTCGAAAGTGTGTGTATTAGGGGGAAATAAATAGAAAATAAAAGATGAGGGGTCAATTCGAAAAGAAAGAATAATTAATAAGTTTCCGCGGTGAGGACGGTTTGGTCGGTCGGTGGCTCATTGGTGGTGTGGGCCTTATCACTCTCCTTTTTTCGACTAAGCCACCCATTCACCCAATCTTCTCTTTTTGTTTTCCATTCTCCAATTGACAAATCTACCCCTTTTCACTTTCAATCTTTTCTTTTTAATGCTCTCTATTTGTTTTTTATTTTGTTAATTTAATAAAATTCATTTATTTTCCTCGTGCATCAAAAAAGAATCGAACCCTTTATTTCTTTTTTTTTTCTTTTTATGAAGCATAAAATTATTACATATGCATTTAATGTAATAGCTATATGTATTTTATAATTAACAGACATTTTCACTTTTTTGGATGTATAACTTTTTGAATTCTATAGTGAGTTAAAAAGAACTCCTAAAACAGTTGTGCATTTTTAAATATGTAAAACTATGTTAATATGTCAAAAGTTGTTTTAGACACAAAATCCCTATTTAACCTGTTATGATTATGTCTGAATTGAATATCTGTTTGATATTGATCTCTTTCTAGTTTTATCATAACATTTTTTGTTCTGATAATATACTCCATTGATAACAATTTGGTAATTAATGGAAACTAATGATGGGTTCGTGGCATGTAGGGGTATAAATGATGATGAAAAAGAAAAGGGCAAAATGGGAAATAAAAAAGAAATTCGACGGTCTTCTAGTCCGCCAGATTTGGCTTTCAAAAAAATAAGAGACGACGACCCCACAAGAGTGTCCACTTTATAAACCCTCAAAGATTCTCTCTCTCTCAACACCCAATTTGCATTTCTTCTTTCGTCATCATCTACTCTTTCTGCCATTTTCCTGTCTATTTTCCCAGCTACCCAAAAGTATTCTCATTATTCAACGAGAAAAATCGAAAAAACAGAGTACCATTGCAGATTCACCAGCTTGCTTCACTTGGTAAGCTCTTTCATCTTCCTCCTTTCATTTCCGTTACAAATTCATGATTTCATTCTATGGCGACGAACCATTAGATCCTTGATTTTTTTTAATGGGTTTGTAGAAACTTTTGTTGGGTGCTGCTTCATCTTCTTCTTAGTCAATGATCTTATCATTTGTTTTATTTTGAAATCCGATCGATCTTAGTCGAGCGTTCGTATGTTTAGATCTCTGAAAATCGAAATCATATGCGATCAATCTCTTCTCTAACTGCAGATTCGTTAGATGGATCAAATCCAGTTCTAGTTACTGTTACTAATAGCCTTTAATCTCAGGATCTCTCGTATTGTGAACGGATTTAGAATTTTTTTATTTTTTGTTGTGGTTCTGTAGAACACTAAACGCTGGAGTTTTAGTTTGTGAAAAAATCTTTGAATAGTGATCACACTAACCTGAACATCTTAGAAGTTGAAGTTCTTTAGAACGTGATAAGTGTTAGGCCTGGTTCATAAAAGAGTATTTTATAATAATCAGACCGTCTTTTGTTTATTACTAGGTCATACTATTACATATTTTACATGTTTTAGGTGCTAAGCTTGCTTGCAAGTTGCAACCTTACCAACATAGGTCCTTAAACTATATAAGCAACGTTTGGGCCAAATAAGTTGACAAATTACGAAAAACATATCCAATATTAGAAGTATTCCTCTCTTGATAGAATATTCTTGTGTGAAATTCAATAAGATAGATCATATGAACTTCAGTTAGATTCTGGATCAACCATATTTTTTTTAATGAATTTTCCCTTATAGATTTAAATTTGATGGGGTTTCTTTTGTTCTTTTGGTATTGTACGCATATGTTTTGTATGATCTACTTGAATTTAAAACAAAATCAATTAAACTCTGGTCTTTGTTTTCTTGTTATATAACCACTGGCACATGAGTCATCGCAGCATGTGGTCGGCGCAACTTATGATTCTCTTCATTCCCTATTTAATAGAAATATATTCCTTTAATTGTTTGACAATATATATATATATATTCTTTTAATTATTTTTATATAGTCTAATAATTATTTTGCATACTTTTCTTTCGGCATGATGAAGTACATCTTTTTATTTCTATATATATTGCATCATATCATTTTTGAATACAAAAATAAAGAAAGTTTGATGCTGATGGTTTTGGTGGGCACTTTACACCTTACTTATCTGTAGTTTGTTTGGTAGGAAATTATTTATATTATAAGCATGCCTTATTCATTTGTGTCATGGTAGAGATTGTTGGCTAGTAAAACAGATTAAACTCTGATAACATCACATGCCAGCATCCATTATACCTATTGATCTTTGTCTTCTCATTGATTTGGTTTCTTTAGCTCTCTGATCTACAAATATGTCCCTTTTTATTATAAAACCAATTGAAATTAGAAATCTTTGTTGAATTGGTATTTTGAATAGTTTTATCAAGAGATGATGATGTATACCTGTTGACTCTCTCAATAAATATCTTATCCTGTTCGTACTTTATCTAAAGTATGTAATTGGCTTCTCTTACTTGCAAGCTACTGTTTCGTGTCTTTTTTGATTTATTCAAGAAAGAAATTTTAATCTGATTTAAGTTGAAGTATATCATCTTGGAATTTCTTCTCATGCGATATCTTATTTTCTTTCTTTCTATTCAGCAGAATTAAAAGTAACCGTAACTGCTCAATCATAAGATGGAAGAAGCAACTCAAGTAACAAGTTCTGTGGTCCCTGTAGTGGAAGATGATACCGATGACCTGAAGAAGGTTGATGTCTCCGTCAAGGTAATGATCATTTAGTTTTCAGTTTTGCAGAATTATATTTCCTCATGACTACAGAGATTTTTCAGAGTAAATTGATGCGAACCATGCAAACAAATTACTTGTTTTAACGTATTGAATCTCCCATCAGTCTATGAAGTTTCTTAGTAGCACCAAAGATGTAAGTATTGTTGTAGAAGATGTAAGTATTGTCTCGATTTATTTCAGGATGTAAATAAAGAAGCGCCTAAGGAAGAGAAAGAAGAGGAAGATGGGGAATTCATAAAAGTTGAGAAGGAAGCTTTTGATGCCAAGGATGATACCGAGAAAGCAAAGCATGTTCCTGTTGAAGAGCAAGAGCACAATTCAGTTGAAAAAAGCTCGAGTGTTTCACAAAGAGAACTACAAGAATCACAAGAAAAGGCGAAAGAACTAGAGATCGAACTGGAAAGAGTAGCAGGGGAACTGAAACGGTATGAATCTGAGAATACCCACTTGAAGGATGAGCTTTTGTCTGCCAAAGAGAAGTTAGAAGAAACTGAAAAGAAGCATGGAGAGCTAGAAGTTGTCCATAAGCAGCAGCAAGAGAAAATTGTTGAAGGGGAAGAGAGACACAGCTCACAGTTAAAGTCCTTGGAAGATGCGTTGCAGTCCCATGATGCCAAAGACAAAGAATTAATTGAAGTTAAGGAAGCGTTTGATGTGTTGGGTATAGAACTCGAGAACTCACAAAAGCAGTTAAAAGAGTTAGAGGAGGGGCTAAAAAATTCAGTTGAAGAGGCCAAGAAATTTGAAGAGCTGCATAAGCAAAGTGCTTCTCATGCTGACTCTGAGACGCAGAAGGCTTTGGAATTTGCAGACCTGCTTGAATCAACAAAAAAGAGTGCCAAGGAAATGGAGGAAAAAGTGGCGTCCCTGCAACAAGAAATCAAGGAGCTGAATGGTAAGATATCTGAAAACGAAAAAGTTGAAGCAGCCTTAAAGAGTAGTGTGGGAGAATTAGCTGCAGTGCAAGAGGAATTAGCACTTTCAAAGTCTCGTTTGTTGGAGACCGAACAAAAAGTGTCTTCCACAGAAGCCCTCATTCATGAACTGACGAAGGAACTTGAGGAGAAGAAAGCTTCTGAATCTCTGTTCAAGGAAGAATTGTCCGTTCTCCAGGATTTGGATGTTCAGACCAAAGATCTTCAGGCTAAACTTTCTGAACAGGTAGGTGTCAATTCAAAGCTTGCAGAAGAACTCAAGGAGAAGGAACTTCTGGAGTCCTTATCAAAAGACCAAGAAGAGAAACTTAGAACTGCAAGTGAGAAGTTGGGTGACATGTTGAAAGAAAAAGTTGCTCTTGAAGCAGCTGTAGGAGAAGTCACAAGTAATGCAGCAAAAGTAAAAGAGTTCTGCAATGAACTAGAAGAGAAACTAAAAACCGCAGAAGAGAATTTCGCCAAGGCTGATGCTCTTCTGTCTCAGGGCTTGTCAAACAATTCTGAACTTGAACAGAAACTGAAATCGCTGGAGGAGCTTCATAATGAAGCTGGGTCTGTTGCAGCAGCCTTAACTCAGAAGAATCTTGAGCTTGAGGATGTTGTTAAGTCCTCCAGTAAAGCAGCAGAAGAAGCCCAATCACAGATAAAAGAGCTGGAGACGCAGTTCACTGCAGCTGAACAAAAGAACTTGGAGCTTGAGCAGCAACTGAACTTATTGCAACTGAAAAGCAATGATGCAGAACGGGAATTAAAAGAACTCTCTGAGAATGTATCTGAACTAAAAACTGCTATCGAAGTTGCCGAGGAGGAGAAAAAACAGGCAACCACTCAGATGCAAGAATACCAAGAAAAAGCATCCAAATTGGAATTGTCTCTGAACCAATCATCGGCCAGAAATTCAGAGCTTGAAGAAGATTTAAGAATCGCTTTGCAGAAGGGTGCAGAGCATGAAGACCGTGCTAATACAACTCACCAGCGCAGCATTGAACTAGAAGGTCTGTGTCAAACATCGCAATCAAAACATGAAGACGCAGAAGGAAGATTGAAAGACTTAGAGCTTCTACTCCAGACGGGTAAAAACAGAATTCAGGAACTTGAAGAGCAGATTAGCTCACTAGAGAAAAAGTGCACGGAAACTGAAACAGAATCCAAAAGTTACTTGGGTCAGGTAGCTGAGCTTCAATCAACACTAGAGGCATTCCAAGCGAAAAGTTCGAGCCTCGAAGCTGCTTTAAACATTTCAACTGAGAAGGAGAAAGAAGTGACAGAAAACCTAAATGCTGTGATGGAGGAGAGAAAGAAATTAGAAGATACAGTGAATGAGTACAGCGTGAAGGTCAGTGATTCTGAGAATCTGTTAATAGTTCTCAGGAATGAATTGAATGTCACACAAGGAAAGTTGGAGGGTATTGAAAATGATCTGAAAGCTGCTGGCTTACGGGAAAACGAAGTAATGGAGAAACTGAAGTCTGCTGAAGAAAGTCTTGAGCAGAAAGGAAGAGAAATAGATGAAGCTAGGACAAAAAGCATGGAGTTTCAAGCTTTGCATCAGTCTCTAAGTAAAGACTCAGAACATAGACTTCAAAAGGCGATGGAGGATTTCACTAGCAGAGATTCAGAGGCGAGTTCTTTGAATGAGAAATTGAAAGACGTAGAGGGCAGACTGAAATCATATGAAGAGCAGTTGGCTGAAGCATCTGGCAAGTCCTTGTCTTTAAGAGAAGAACTTGAACAGACTTTGGGAAGACTTGCAGCTGCAGAAACAGCTAATGATAAACTCAAACAGGAGATTGATCAGGCACAAGAAAAATCTTTCCAGTCATCATCAGAGAATGAGCTACTGTCAGAGACAAACAACCACCTCAAGATCAAAATTCAAGAGCTTGAGGGATTAATAGGTTCTGGTTCTGTCGAGAAAGAAACTGCAATGAAAAAGTTAGAAGAGGCAATTGAAAGGTATAATCAGAAAGCGACAGAATCTAATGACTTGGTTGAAAAGTTAAAAACACATGAAAACCAAATCGAGGAGTACAAAAGGCAGGCTCAAGAAGCATCAGGAATTGCAGAAACTAGAAAAGTTGAACTTGAAGAGGCTCTATCAAAATTGAAGAATCTTGAATCTAATATTGAAGAGCTCAGGGCTAAATGCCAGGGGCTTGAGAAAGAAAGCGGCGATCTGGCTGATGTGAATTTAAAGTTGAACCAGGAACTAGCCAATCATGGATCAGAAGCCAACGAGTTGCAGGCAAAGCTCTCTACTGTGGAAGTTGAGAAGGATCAAACAGCTAATGAGCTTAACGCTTCAAAGATAACCATAGAAGAGTTAACAAAGCAGCTTACCTCTGAAAGGGAGAAATTACAGTCACAGGTAACACCCTGAAATCTCTTCTTTTAGTTACCATCTACAGTGTCACAGTTTTGTTGTCTATATTACAATCTTGAGAATATGATACCATTTTGTTCTGCAGATTTCTTCCTATGCTGAGGAGAACAACCAAGTCAATGCGATGTTTCAGAGTACCAAGGATGAGCTCCAATCAGTTATTTCCAAGCTCGAAAAACAACTAATTGTAGAGAGCTCTAAAGCTGATACGCTGGTGTCTGAGATTGAGAATCTCAGGGCAGTGGCTGCTGAAAAGACCATTCTGGAATCACATGTTGAAGAGCTTAGAAAAGCTTTGACAGAGGTCAAAGATCAGTTGAAAGAAAATGTAGAAGACTCATCTCAGACAAAAGCTGTTTTTATTATTGCTCTAGGATCCATCAATAAAAGTAATGATTTGCTGATTGCTGATGTTCTTACAGGTTGAAAATGCAGCTGTTGCGTCTGTAAAAGTGGCAGAACTGACCTCAAAACTGCAGGAACACGAACATACAGCTGGCGATAGAGATTTGCTTAATGAGAAAGTTCTTCAGCTTCAAAAAGAGCTTCAAGCAGCTCAGAGTTCCATTGATGAACAGGTTAGTGATCTCTCTTTTGCTTGACCTTTATATACCTCAGATAACCGCTTTGGGTTTTGTTTAGAACTCTTGATTATAATAATTAATGAAAACGCATTCCATCTTCCCTGTTATAGTGTTATGTCACTAATATCTGAAAATGTTATTATGGAAATAGAAAGAAGCACACTCCCAGAAGCATTTAAAGCTGGAGTCTGCATTAAAGCAATCACAAGAAGAAATTGAAGCTAAGAAAAAGGCTGTCGCTGAATTTGAATCAATGGTCAAAGATCTTGAACAGAAAGTGCAGCTCGCAAATGCTAAAGCTAAGGTTAGTCATAATATCTCTGCCGAGAAGCAATATGACTTGAGATTCATATATTTAGGGAAAGAAACCTTGCATTGTAGTTATAAACAACCCGTTTGTCAACATGTTTAAAGCATACTTTGCTATATAATCAAAAAACAAACTTGCAGGAAACGGAAGCAATGGACGTAAGTATTACATCACGAGACGTTGACTTGTCTTTTTCTTCTCCAACTAAACGTAAGGGGAAGAAGTCAGATGCATCTCAATCTTCTTCTTCCGGAAATGTCACTACGACTACTACTCAGACAGCCTCAACATCACATCTCATGACAGTGAAGATCATCGCTGGAGTGGCTCTGGTTTCTGTTATCATCGGTGTAATTCTTGGGAAAAAGTATTAGTACTTTCCTGAGTGTGGTGTGATGTTCATATGTGAAGTGAAGAAGATCTCTCGTCTTTATTTGTTTTTTGGGGGTTCCTGAATTTTTGATTAAACTGTTCCTTAGCAGAATTCATGAAAGCTTTGCGTGAATATGCTTTTCTCTGCTAGTATTTGATTTGTGGTTGATTTTTGTTTTCTTGGGTTTGGGGATTTTGTTTCACCAGCCCTTTTGCTTGTAGGTCAAGCAGTGTCCACATATTGTATTAAATTAAGTTAAATGAAAGATGAAGTTAATTTGATTATCCAATTGAACCGGTTGGTTTACAACATACCCGGTTTAGTGGAGCGCGCAGTGCCATAAGACAAAAATAACGTACTTTTTCATTTTTAATACAAAAATATATTTCACGGATTTGTTTTTATTAAATAAAGCTTAATATAAAATTTTGAATAATGTTTTGAAAATTTATACATTAGTTTTCTAATTTTGAGATCTAACTTATTAATAAAATTTGTCACATGGAAAATCCGGTTAAATACTAACTTTATAATATAATTTAACACGTAGAAAAATCTTGTTGATTACTAACTTTTGAAACTCAACTTTGTATAATAAGATACTGCAAAATTTTGGATGGTTGAATTTGACACGTGGAAAAATCCATTAATTACTAACTTTTGAAACCCTAATATATATAATAGGATTAGTAACTTTGAGAAGTCTTACTTTATATAATAAGATCTTTTTTTATGTTAGGATTCGGTTCCTTTATGTAATAGTATTTTAAATAAAGATAAATATTTTGTAATATAAATATAATTATCTTTTTTATTTTTAAAATTTATTACCAAAATTTTTATGATTGTTGGATCTTACACATGAAGAATCATGTTAATTAATAAAGTTGAGAACCTTATTTTATATAATAATATATATATATATATTGATAAAATATCATATTAATAATAGTAAAACAAAATAATGACATGCTTAATTTTAAATGTCTACCTTTTTTGCTTGTTTGCTTTGACTGCATTAGATGTAAACGAAAGAGAAAGATTAAGTTGGAGAAAGCAGAAAAGTAAGCTAGAGTTGGAACAAATTTCTATGTGTTTATGTATATATAGAGATTAATATTCACAATTCCCTTTTATATTAGGAACATTATCTTATTCCCGGTTCTTATTTACTTTTTTTATGTCAGGATTTCATTCCTTCATATAATATGATTTCTTTTTATGTTAGGATTCAATTCTTTCATATAATAAGATTTCAAATACCTATAAATATTTTATGATATAGTTATGATTATCTTCTCTTTTTATTTTTAATTGTTTTAAAATAAATCTAGGAAACTTTTGAATCGTTAGTCTTGACACGTGGAAGAATCTTATTAACTATTAACTTTGAAAAACCTTTCTTTATATAATAAGATAATGATTTTTTATCTAATTTAAAAAAATCCAGGAGAATTTTGGATCATTAGATCTGACACGTGAAAGGATCCTGTTAATTACTAACTTTGATAAATCCTTCTTTATATAATATAATTCTTTTTAATATATAATTACTTTGAGAAACACTTCTTTATATAATATAATATTATTTTGTTTTATAAAAAATAAGTTTTTAATATAATATTTTATTTTATAATATGATTATTAATGAAAATTACCTTTTTTTAAATTAATTTTTTTAATAATTAATGTTCCCGATTTCCTTTTAGATTAAGAATTCTTTTAGGTTATGAATTCTTTTTTGATTAGGTTTATCTAAATATTGAATAAATCTATTTAAAGATTTATTTTATCTACTTTTTTAAAAATAAATAAATCCAGAAAAATTTTGGATTATTAAATCTGACACGTGGAAGAATCCTGTTAATTGCTAACTTTGAGAAATTCTTCTTTATATAATATAATTTCATTTATTCTCCAAAACTAATCCACAAGAATAGGAAATTATAATTCTACCTTTAATGATCAATCAAAAACAAGGAACCAAAATTACCGTTATACCCCGCGTAGGAAAAGAAGACTTCAGGTGAATTCTCCAACTAGAAGACTTCAATTGAAGTCTTCTGGTGTTGTAGAAGACTTCAAAAGACTTCTACTCAAGTTTGCTCTTTAATTATATATTTAATTTAAAATTAAAATAATAATTATAATTATATGGTCATAATTTTTATTACAAAATCAAAAAATAAACTATTATGATGTATGAAAATGAAAATTAAAAAAAAACATGGTCACCTATACAAAAGAAATATCATACTACAAACTTCATCACAAACAATTTATATCATGGTTTAGGCTTTAGGACTAATCATGTGAAATTTGTTAGATTTTGCAATTGAAATGTACAAATGGAACAAATGAGGTAAATTGTACATATATATACAAATTATAAGAATTAGGACTAACATTTGGGAACATATTCCATTTAGGATACAGATTTAGGATACAAATTTTAGAATATAGGGTTAGGGTTTAGGGGTTTGATAAGACTTCAGGGAAAGTCTCTGAAGGCAAAAATTAAATCTGGTTTACGGTTAACCAAAATTATCCAACCAATTGCAAGAAATTGAAGTGGTTTATAATTTAGAGGTTAGAGAAGACTCCAAATGAAGTCTCTGAATGCAAAATTATAATTGGTTTATAGTTAACCAAAATTAACCAGCAAATAAATTGAAGTGGTATATAATTTAGGGGTTAGAATAGACTCCAAATGAAGTTTCTGAATTCAAAATTTAGGGGCTAGAGGAGACTTCATTTGAAGTCTCCTAATTTGAAAATATATATTCGGTTTTAAGTTAACCGAATATAACCAACGGTTTCGTGAGTAACAAAAAATTGATTTTGGTTTGAGGGTTAACCAAAAATTGATTTTGGTTTGAGGGTTAACCGAAAATTGATTTTGGTTTCGTTCTTAACCAAAAATTGATTTTGGTTTGAGTATTAACCAAAAATTGATATTGGTACGTGGGTCGTTAACCAATAATTGATTACGGTTTGAGTTGACCCAAAAATTGATTTCGGTTTCGTATTAAACCAACAATCGATTTTGGTTTGAGGTTGAACCTAAAACTGATTTCGGGTTCAAGGATGTTAACCAATAATTGATTTTGGTTTGAGATTAAACCAACGGTTTCTAGATTAACCTAGGTATAAAAAGAAAAATAACATTTGTAACCCTAGCCTCTTTCTCTTCTTCCCTTTTGGCGAAACCTCTCAACTTCTCGCAGGCTACCGTCTGTTTTAAACCACCGGTGAAATTGGTTCTCTTCTCCGACGAGACATAGTGAAGGTAATTTCACGGTCTTCTCTTCTCATTTTCCATTTTTGCACTTTTTCTTCTTCACTTTTCTGACAGTTTTGTATCTTTTCCGGCGAGAAAAAAACACCCTGACAACTCCAGCAATATCTCTGACGGTACTTTCTCTCATCTCTCTAATCTCTTTCACTTTCTCTCATCTCTCTCATCTCTTTCACTCTCGTCTTCTTCTCTTTTTAGTTCTGTTTTTTTGTTTGTTTTTTGTGTGCATATTTTGCCGTTTCTCGCGTATACCCTCAAGTCCCCTCTTCGCCGCCTTGTCAACACCAAAACCTTATTGTTGGAACAACGCTGCCCTTAAATCTGAGGTTTGTTAATTGTCTCGAGTTTGATTTGAGAGTGGTGTCTGTTTTGGTAGTTACATAGTTTGGTGCTCACATAGATTTGGTTTTTACGCATATTCCAGTGGTTGTCCCTCCAGCCGCCTCTCTAGTTCAACAAATGGGCACCTCCTTGACCCCGGCGGTGCAAGGTTTTCAAAGAGGTAGTTAATTTTCTGGACTTCTTCTTTGTTAGGGTTTCGTAAGGAGATCTCCTGAGGAGTCTCCTCACGAGACTACTGAAAGGAGAGTTCTCTGAGGAGACTTCTCGAGGAGACTTCTCTGAGGAGACTTCTCGAGGAGACTTCTCTGAGGAGACTTCTCTGAGGAGACTTCTCGAGGAGACTTCTCGAGGAGACTTCCTGAGGAAAATTTTCAAGGATACTTCCTGAGGAGACTTCTCGAGGAGACTTCCTGAGGAGACTTCTCGAGGAGACTTCCTGAGAAAACTTCTCAAGGAGGCTTTCTGATGAAATTTCCTGAGGAGACTTCTAGAAGAGATTTCCTGAGGAGAATTCCTGAGGAGACTTCTCGAGGAGACTTCCTCAGGAGACTTTTCGAGGAGACTTCTGTGAGTATGCTTCTTGAAGAGAGTTCTCTGAGGAGACTTCTCTAAGGACACTTCGTTTGTTAACTGTGTTGTTGGTGTTGTATGTTTGTTACACTCAGGAACTTAGCAAAGTTTCTTGTGCTATTTGTAGGTACCCTCGTGAGAAGGCCAGTTTTTCCACGAAGGTTTTTCACGAAAGGTCTTGAACCCATGCCAACGAAAAGTGTCAAGTATTTCAGTGGAGACGTTAGGCTTATCAATGCACTGACCAACGCTCTGCATGAAGATGAAAGATGTGAGCTATATGACTCGAGGCTAGGTGTGTTTCTGAAGTTCCATGAGATGGGCTTTGGTTGGGCGTCCAGACTTGTGCATCATCTTCTTACCTTTCAGTTGGAGTGTAAGAAGCCTAATGAGATTTGGTTTCTGGTTAGTGTGAATCCAATCAGATTCTCACTGCATGAGTTTGAGTATGTCACTGCTCTGAACTGTGCATACATAGAGGATCTTGAATCGCCTACCATGGAAGCTACACAGGAAATGTGAGAGGTTTGGGAACGTCTTGGAGTCTGTGAGACCTGGAGCTGTGCAGATTGGATAAGGCTAGGGTATCTGTCAATATATGCTTCTTTTATTGACGCAAGGAAGCCTGATCAAGCCACACGTTTGAGTCTGTCTAAATTGGTCATGGATATTGCTGTCTTTGAAGCATATCCTTGGGCAAGAGTAGCATTTAAAACTTTGGTGATACTATTAAGGAAACCACTCCTAAATCAACTGGGTACCACATTGAAGGATTTGTTCAAGTCCTTCAAGTTTGGGTCTACTATGCTCTTCCGGATTGTGCACCAATTATACCGAGCTCGTTTCCAGTAGTCCTTTTCCACTTCTACTATCGTACAAAGGATCTAGGAATCGGAAGTATCCTGGGGAGAACATGGGTAAATAGGTCTCAATCATAATTTGCTGACATTATTATTATTTTGTTGTGTATAACAATTCATAATTCTTACTTGTTTTATATTTTTGGTTTGTTATGGATTCTGCAGACCCGAGTGAGATCACGCATTCTAAAGAGCTATGCAGACATAATCCCAAAATGGGACAATGACGTAGAGGACCCTAGGATTGACAACATCATAAAGGCGCTATGGGGAGTTTGAACCTGGGCAGAATTGGAGGTTCAACAACTCTGACTGGTCTGCAGATGGTGTTCTGGCAGTGGTACATTTGCCTGAACCCGTAAAGACTGAGATCGTGAAGGTTGAAGATCTGAGGAGTGGAAAGAAAAAAAAAAGAATTCGTAAGGAGCAACCAAATACTGAGGGAGCACTGGAGGAACCAATGAAAGTTAAGTGGTCTTCTTCTTATACTGAGTCTGACATGAGCCAAATTGAGATAATGAAGGAGTATATGGATGAATGTTGTAAGAATATGCTTTCTTAGTTGTTGAAAGGGATTAGTAGCGGAGAATAACGGATGTTTGAGGGGGTGCGCAACTGCCAACAAGAGATCCACACTCTTGCTGAAAGAGTGTCTGTAATGGAGAAGTCCTTAGAGGCAACCAACAGCTCATCAAAGGAGCATGTTAAGTCTAATGAGCACCATCCTGTGATGAACTCCAATAGTAATAAGGAGAAGATCAATCCGCCAGTTGGGATAAACCCTAAACCCTCTCCAAAAGTTAGCCGAGTTTATGCACTTCATAAACAGAAGTCAACCAAGTAGTTATCTTTGGATTTTGGTGGTTGTTTTCTATTGTTTGAATCTGTTCTGGTTTTGTTTTTTGGACATGTAATCTATGTCCTTTTATTGTGTATAATGTACTAAGGATATTTAAAAATAAAATTGTAACATTGTGTGCTAAAACATATTTACAGATAGATCATAATATTCCTAGTAAGAGTGTAAATGATGCAGCTGCCCAGAGTGTTGTTTTGTTGGATGAACAACTCTCAAATATTAATTTCGAACATGTCAAGAAAAAGCAAGAGAAGAAAACCATAATTGTACAGGACAAGATCCGTCAGCGGACAGAACGGATGAGAAAGCTTTCTCCTACTCAGTTCAGTCCATTCTAAGGAAAGGTCCCATCAAAGGAAGTTATCCTAAAGTCTATTGGTGGTTATGATCATTTCTCACCAGTAGATAGTGGTCATGTAGATTTATGGTCAGCACGAATAAACTGGAACTGTGTGTTCTTCAATTTTACATTGTTAATTAACTTTGATTTTACCTTACTTTGTTACAACCAGTGCGTAATCAAACTTTGATTTTACAGTGATCTCAAGCAGAAAAAGAAGATAAAAGGATTTGTTTTGGAATAGTACACCATCCTGAAGACGCCTCAGGTCTAGCTGAAAGACACGGTACGCCTCCTTTACTTACTCTCTTTGGTACATATTAGAAGAAGATATCTCTGGAAGTCTCTTCGAGAAGACTTCCAGATAAGTCTTTTCTAAGAGACTTCCGTAGAAGTCTTCTTTAGAGAGACTTCTATGGAAGTCTTCTATGTTATTTTGTTTTGTGGTTCGAGTTGCAGCTTACTGATTTGTTTGACTTTTTTATACAGCACATAGACGTGGAGATTAATTTGGTGAAGAGTCACTATGCGAGATATCCCGAATGGTTTTGGTCAGAGCGACTATGCATGGTTGACTCAAGATTTGGGTAGATGTGGACCAATAAATTTCATGTTTTTCTCGATTCTGTACCCAACCCAGACTGGACAGAAAGACACTTGCCTGCCGGATCACTTGATTACTACACAGGGAAAGAGTCGTCATATAACCGCAGTGATAAGATGTGGGGAGCAGAAGTGGACGACATTTACGTTCCTTTGAATATTGGCAATAGCCATTGGATTGCTTTGTGGATATCCGCACCGAATAGGCACATCATTGTTTGGGATTTTGCAGTTGGATTGGTTTAGGACTTGGCGGATCATGTGCGTCCTTTTGCGATTCTTGTGTGATACATTCTGCGTGAATGTGCTCCAGCAAATGAAAGGAGTGGCGTAGTAGTGACGCCATATACGCACGATTGTGTTGTGCGTTTTGTGCCTCAGAACATCCAGAGTGGAGATTGCGGTGTGTGCTGCTTGAAGTACATTGAATGTCATGCGCTTGGATTCAATGGCCACCGATGTTTTCTAATGCCCGTGTGAAGCTCATGAGGCAGAAGTTATGTGTTGAGATATATGCTAAGACTGGAATTCTGGGCACAGAGAAGGAATGATACAAGAATCTAGACACCTACGATGAGGCAGGCGTGAAGCAGAAGTAGTATGCTGACTATTTTTTATCTAACGGTTACACCCCATCTTGAGACCTTATATTTTTGTGGTTGGGCTTCAAGAAAAACTAATTATTTGGTATCTTGCATTTGTTATTGTTGTGAGTGCAAGATAACTAAAAAAATTGTATTTACAAAGGAGTTTTTGAATTTAGGCTTCACGAAAAACTAATTATTTAGGTTATGTAATTTGTTGGTTAACATTCAGCCATTCTACATTTATTAGGAGACTTCTTTGTTACCCATCTTATGTATTAGGAGATTTCTCCAGCTTGATTAATTCTTTAAAATTGTGCATGTGTCTTTTCTATTCCACAACTTTTAAAATTGTGCAAACCTCTGCCGTATGCCATAATATTCCACAACCATGATCCATAAACATAAAACCAAATACCACAGTATTTCACAACCATTATCATAAACATAAAACCATTATCCATGAAATTCCACAACCATTTTCCAAAAACAACATAACAAAATAAACAACAATTTCGAGTTATCAACATTCTTGAGTAATCAACAATTTTGTCATCTCCAACATCAATCATGGTCCACCTTAGTTACCTACAATAACAAAAAAAGTTTAAATCTCCCTTGATTGTATTGGAAACCAATAAAATTTTCCAAAAAGGTACAATAAAGTTTTCCAAGAAGGTAACTTACACATTTGTTTTGTGTATGGCCCGGTTGTTTGCATTTTGAGCAACTGTATTGCTTGGAAATTTGATTTCCTTTGTTATGTCGCATCTTAGCAATCTCTAGCCAACTCTGCCATCTAGATTTCTTCTTTCTTCCAGGTAGAATCTTCTGAACCGGAGGAAGACATGTCTCTTGTTTCTCTGTTCTGCAATCACTTTTGGGGAATATATTGTGAGAATATGCTGCATACAAATATTCCTTCTTATAAGAAGGACATATAAGCATAGTAACATGTAGACCAGCTTGCAAAGCAGCTGCAAGAAAATGCGAAGAAGGAATTCTCTCAATTTGATATACACCACATGCACATGTTCCCTGCTCCAAATCAACTAAATACTTTCTCACACTAACTTTAGCATAAAACTTCCAAGTGTCCATGCGTTCAACATCCATCTTCTTTGCATAGTCTTCACGTATTACCAACAAATTTTCTACTCCTCGAGTATGACATGTTGAGAGACTAAATGCATCTTTCCTCCGTTTGTAGAACCACTTTCCTAGTTTCTCATGTATGTACTCCAAAAGGAAGGTTATTGGAAATCCTCTGACTAACTTAAACGCGGCGTTGAGAGATTTTGCGATGTTGCTTGTCTGAATGTTATATCTGTTGCCTGGAAAATTAGCCCATGACCACAAAGTCGGGTCCGTATCTTCCAAGTACTAAGCAAAGGTGGGACAAATTTGTTTCAACTCTTCCATCTGTCGGTTGAAGTCAGCAAGAGTGTATGCATATGTCGCTGCTTTGACCAAATACAAGAGTTGTTTTACTTTAAACTTGGTGACTATGTTACTCTAAAGGTGATAGTAACATATACCTCGTGTTACCCAAGGAAACACTTTGCCGCACACATTCTTTATTGAGTTGTGCTTGTTGGAAACTAGTACCAAAGGTGATTGGTGCGAAAAACTACTACCTAATTTGGTAAGAAACCATTCCCATGAAGCATCATTCTCAATGTTTACAATACCGAATGCCAATGGAAATGTTATGATTTTAGGTCAAAATCACACAATTTAACAGAGAGATCAACTTCAATAAACATCAACGACAAACTTTCTTAGAGTTTCAGAATCTGAAACACTCCCTCCAAAAATTTCCAACAAAATCTTGTCCCTATCTGAGATGATTGATCGAGGAAAACCATGCAACCTCACAATCTCATGAGAAAACTTATGAGCTACATCGGTGGTAGTTAATGGGTGTCTGAGTCTGAGAAAATGCCCATATTTTCTTAACCGATCGACCACCACCAGAATCGTGTCCATTCCATTCGAACTCGGGAGCCCTTCGATGAAATCCATCACTAAATCTTCCCAGATTTGGTTTGGAATTGGGATAGGTTGTAGCAGTCCTACCAGAGAGAGAGTAGAGGCTTTGTGAGTTTGACACACATGACAGTTTGATACATAGTCCTGAATCACCGACTTTATGTTTGGCCAATACACCATCTGTTGCAGCCTTTTATATGTTCGCAAAATACATGAATGTCCTCCCATTACACAGTCATGATACTCTTGCAGTAGCAGTGGAATGTATTTGGACGCTTTCGGATTCACAAGTTTGTGTTTATAAAACAAACGGTTACCCTCCAATGAGTATCCCTTCTTGACTACTTCTCCATTTTGTATCTATTTTATTACTGCCGCTATCTCGAAGTCTCTATCTATCTCCTCATACAGGTCTTGAAGCATCAAAGAATGTGGAAGAGTGAGTGCCAAGCACACAATCGTACCTGAATCTAACCTAGTTCGAGATAATCTATCTGCTGCCTTATTCTCAATTCCAGGCATATGTTCTATGTCGAATGTATAGCTCATCAACCTGCGGAGCCACCTTTGATAATCCAATGATATTTTCCTTTGTTCCAGCAAAAATTTCAGACTTTTCTGATCCGTATGAACTAGAAATCTTCTTCCTAACAGGTAGTGACGCCATTTATGCACCTCCATTACTATTTCCATCAATTCTCTTTCGTAAATAGATTTCAGCTGCTCCTTGGGTGTTAAACCATAACTAAAGCATGTGATAGGTCTCTTCTCTTGCATTAATACTGCCCCCAATCCAAACCCTGATGCATCAGCCTCCACTGTGAATAGTTTAGAGAAATCGGGTCAGGCTAAAACTGGAGCACTTACCATAGCCGATTTCAGTTGTTCAAAAGCTCCCTGAGCCAAAGGAGACCAATTGTAGCTGTCCTTCTTCAACAGATCTGCTAACGGTCATGCCATTTCTCCATAGCCACGCACAAACCTACGATAGTATCCCGTGAGACCAAGGAATCCATGCAGAGCTTTGAGAGTTGATGGTATCGGCCAATTTCTCATCACCTCAGTTTTGCTCGGATCTGTGGCCACCCCTTCCTATGAGATTATATGGCCAAGTACTCGAGTTGCAGCTGTCCAAAGCTACACTTCTTTCGGTTGGCATACAACTCGTGTCGCTTGAACACCTCAAACACCATCCGTAAATGCTCCATATGTTCTTCCATTGAGACACTATAGATTAATATGTTGTCGACAAACACCAACACAAACCTTCGCAGGTGCGGTCTAAATAAGTCATTCATGAGAGCCTGGAATGTAGTTGGTGCGTTTGTAAGCCCGAAGGGCATTACTTGGAATTCGTAGTGATCGTCATGTGTTCGGAATATTGTTTTCTCTATATCCTTCTCTCGCATCCGAATTTGATGATATCCATATTGGAGGTCTAACTTCGAGAATACCTTAGCTCCATTCAGCTCGTCTAACAACTGGTCTATCATAGGTATATGGTATTTGTTTGGAATGGTGACTTTATTCAACTCTTTGTAGTCCGCACAGATTCTACAGCTCGCATCTTTCTTTCTCACCATGATCACAGGACTAGAAAATGGGCTTCGGCTAGGTCTGATAATACCTGAACTCAGCATCTGTTCAACCATCTTCATCATTGCTTCTCGTTGTATCTGCGGATAGGGGTAAGGTCGAACACTCACTAGACCTGTCCCATTTATCAGTTCAATGGAATGCTCACAACCTCTGTGAGGAGGCAACTTAGTTGGCTCAGAGAAAATAGAGTCATATTGTTGTAACACTGACTCCAACTCCCTCGGTATTGTTACAGCAGTTTGATCCCTTTTTCCTGTTCTTGCCAATGTCAACTGACGCAACTCTTTATCTTGCAGGTGCGGCATCTGCAATGTTTTTCATGGTAATAGCCTTCCGGGAAATCAATTTTGCATCTCCCCTGATTGTTTTCCACTCCCCTTTATGCCAAAATGACATCTCGTGTGTCTCCCAATCAACTTCACACTTTCCCAAGGTTCTTAACCAATACACACCTAGTATAATGTCAGCTCCTCCTACATCCAAGACAATGAAATCAGACTTGATTTCTATTGATTGGAAAGCCAATGTTAGGTCCTTGCATATTCCAATTCCATTTACTACAAGACTAATTCCTAACCTCACCATGAGTTTGTCCTTTCGTTCAACAGTCAGCTTCAACTTATTAACCAGATTTAGTGAAATAAAATTATAAGACACCTTAGAGTCAATCATTACCACAATTTTCACCTTAAATATCTCTTTGTATAGTTTTGTTGACGTTGGTTCTTCATCATCGTTTGGTGCTAAACCCAAAAATGAATGTAATGACAGAGCAAAGAAGGATCCTGACTTCTGAGACTCGTTTGATATGTCCACAAGACTGTCCACTTCTTCCACCTGCGGTACGTCCGTACGACTTATCTCCTTGTTCAGATCCTTGTCTTTGATGTTCCCTAAAATCTCCATTGCAAACCCGTCTATCATCGCCAACACTCTCATCTCCTTATTCGCATAATGATGACCTTTACTCCATGGGGCATCACACTTAAAGCATAGCTTCTTCCGCCTTTTATCCTCATACTCTGCGTCCGATTATCTCCATTAGAAATCAATTCTATTGTTCTATGAACGTGTGCCCTATTTAGTGTTGATTGTGATGGCGTTAAACAAGCTGCTTCCTTTCTTCTCAGTATTTCCTGCCACCATGTTCTTTTTCGTGTCGCCTACAATCAATCTCTCGGGTCCTTTGTTCCTTGCCACTTCCCGACTCATCATTTGGCACAGCATACTATGTTGCATTCGGAGTATTGTTGCTATCATTTTCGTGACTCCCACTGGCTGTAGCATTTTCACCACCTCCTGCATTTGTGGCTGTAAACTGGTGTAGAAA
Source organism: Lepidium aucheri (assembly GCA_900406435.1). Taxonomy (NCBI): domain Eukaryota; kingdom Viridiplantae; phylum Streptophyta; class Magnoliopsida; order Brassicales; family Brassicaceae; genus Lepidium; species Lepidium aucheri. The sequence goes on from OVBA01001258.1 coordinate 36,121, forward strand.
ATCCCCTCCAAAGTCTCGTCATCTAACCCCTCTACCTGAGACGACAAATTCTCAAAGTTTGACACATACTCTTCCAACACTTCATGTTGTCTGAGAGCTAATAAGTTTTTCCTTGGAGACTTATTCTTCTATCTGCCAAACCTACTAAGCATTCGCATCTTGAAATCATTCCAATCTCGAAAGGGTTTCCCGTTTATCTCCCAATTATACCAACCTAGCACCGCTCCCGACAAACTCAACGATATCAAATCCATTTTATCTCCCTCATTGTACCTTCTCAAGCGAAAGAATCTCTCTACATGAACTATCCATCCGAATAGGTACTCTCCATCAAATACCGGTAGCATGATTTTCTGAAGCAAGCTCTCTCTTGTTGCTAACACGTTTGGTAGCTGAGGAAACCCCGGTGGACTTGCCGCTCTGTTGTATTTCACTTTGTCAGGTGATTCAACCAAAATCGGACGTTGCGTAGAGCATTCCGCCGGTGTGAAATGTGGTGAGTATGACCGAGTTCTTCTCTCTTCTTTGCCTTGCAAATGAGCTAAAATCTGCTGAAATTCGGAGTCCATTGATCAAAGCTATAAACCCACCTCTTTGTTCTTTCTTACCTTTGATTCAATGACCCTTTGGAGAGTTTTAGTCACCGTCTCCATCCGGGATCGCCAGCTCCGCCACCGAATCATCTAAACGCGGTGTTCGTTGTTCTTCTTTAGGTACGCTTTCCACCGTTTCTTCTCCCGTAAGAACGTTCATCTATAGATTTTTTGGGCTCTCATACCAATTTGTTATGATTTTAGATCAGAATCACACAATTTAACAGAGAGATTAACTTCAATAAACATCAACGACAAACTTTGTTAGAGTTTCAGACTCTACCTCACCAATACTCAGAATAACGATAGATACTCTCTTTCTTTCTCTCACGCTGTTTATATGACAAACTCTCATTATTTCCAAAATTACTCCTTATCTACTTTATTATTGCAAAATAACCCTTTCTGATGCATCTCTTCTTACTTGAGCTTCCTTATCCATCTCTAGTTTCTTGGGCCTTTCTCTTCCTGATGTATACTCTCATGGGCCTATGAGGAAAGATCTGAAAATACTCATCTTGAGCTGTTGCTACTAACATTAGTCCACCATATTTCCCAGTTAGATGACATCCATCAACCACTATCACTTTTCTAAGATAGTGGAACCCAGCTATAGAGGCACCAAATGCAATAAATAGATATTTAAATCTATTATTATCATCAAGTTCAAGCTCTGTAATAGTTCCTGGATTTGCTTCTTGAATTAGATGCAACTATGCATGCAAGTTACCATAACCATCTTCGGCTGTCCCACGAACTAATTGTTGGGCGTATATCAGTGATCGATAAGAAGAAGTAACCCAACCTCAGACCATACATGGTCTTCATTGACTGTACGATATGCCTTGGAGTGATTCCATCAATTGTTCTAAAACTATCTACAAATAATTTCCGATATGTTTTGGTGAATGGCGTCTGAAGTTACCATATCGGCTTGCCACTGAACATGTGTGAACATTCTCAAATTTTGTCACCCAAAAAGTGTCTCTCGCGTCCCTCACAATCGCTCTAACCTTCCACCTACATCCAGGAACACAACATTTTGCCACAAAAAGTTCTTTCGTCGACTTGTATACACAAAAATTAAATTTCAAAAGTATACTCTTCAATCGTAACGCTACTATCAACTCCTCCTTGCTAGAAAACCTCATACCGACAAATATGTTTTGGGATTTGTCATCTTGGTCAACGTGATTATGGTTCCCAAACTGCATTTCATCTTCATCTTCGTTTAAGTTTTCGTCTTTTACTTTCCCATACTCACTATAATCTCCATCGTTCACATAGACTACGGGTTCACCCTCAAAATCGTATTTCATTTCATCTTCTAAAAGATCTTCATCTTGGTTTTTGTCTTGCTCATCATCCCAATCTGCCTCACCTTTACCTGCTTCAATTTCACTCACTTGAAGACCACCAGCAACACATAAACGTATAACGTGCAGCTTACATAACTTAACCAAACTTCTAACTTGTCTATCATTTGTGACATGCATTGGAGGAGTATTAAGTGGCATTTCTTGCAAGATTAAAAATGGAAGTGAATATGATAACTTTAAGTTTCGTTTTCCACATCCAAATCGTACTCATCTTGTAGAATTCCAAGAAGTTCACCATGTGTACACTCATCCTCTATAAATAGCATTCTTGCTCCTTTGCAATTATCAACCTCAAAATACCAACACAAGTCTTTCATTACCCATTCTCTATAAACAACAAGTGTATGCACCATTTTCCTGCAAAACATTACATATACAACATTAGAATCATATAATTAGCTACAAGTATGGTTAAAAACAACTAAATTTCCAATTTCAAAAAATTATCATGGAGGAGACTTCGCTTGAAGTCTTCTATAGAACACTGGAGACATCAAAAGAAGTCTACAAGCATAAAAGAAGACTAGAAGGGAAGCCTACGAAGGTAATTTTTGCATTTGACTAAATGTTGACTTTTATTTAGGAGATGTCCATAGAAGTCTCCTGTTTAGGAGGTTAGATCTACAATTCCCTAGGCTAATATATTTTACGAGGAGACTTCTATGGTAGTCTCCTCTGTTTCTTTTAAACTTGAAGTCTCCATTTAATTCCGAAGACTTCAGGTGAAGTCTCCTGAACATAAATGAGATTACTTTTGCAATTGACTAAGTTTGACTTTTAAAGGAGAAGTCTCCTTATGCATACAGAGACTTCAATTGTAGTCTCCAACAAAACTGAAGGAGACTTTCGCAAAATTCTACAATATTTTATTAATTTTTTTTCTTTTTGAATCATATTTGGGACCCACTACCGTTTGAAACCGGAGACTTTATTTGGAGTCTTCTGAGTTCTAGAAGACTTCACGTGAAATCTCCGGTTTCAACTTAATTTCCCAGACTTTTTGGTCAAAAAACTCTAATGTTAGTCAACTACAAAAATAAACCGTCTAAACAGAGGAGACTTCCACGGAGGTCTCCTAATTTTATGGAGACTTCTCTAGACGTCTACTCAAAAGTCAACATTTCAGTCAATTGCAAAACTGACCCAGAATTCAGTAGACTTCATGTGAAGTCTCCGTCCTTTTTTTTCCTCAAACAAGAATACGAAGACTTCACGTGAAGTCTCCTTTCAAAACCCAGAAGTTAGTCAAATGTAAAAATAATCTCTGCGTTGACTTGAAGACTTCACATGAAGTCTCCTACGTTTAGAGACTTCATTTAAAGTCTCCTCTCTACAAATTTCAAGTTTTGCAAGGAAATAGCTAAATATGAGTTTGTGATTATGCATACCTTATTGAAACGCCCAAATAGCTGAACTGAGCCAATAGTCGTTGGTTGTACTCTTTACAGAGACCCAAAACCGTAAGCATAAAGAAATTTCAAATGGGAAAATGATAATTAGAGAGTTTTTTGGGTAGAAATGAAGAGAAAATGTGAGATAATATAGGTAATGGTTGGAAAAAAGCTTTATTATTCCGAAAATAAAGAGTTATAGGAGCATTGAGAGCTTTAATTTGGTTGGTAATGGTGGTTGGAGGAATTGAACAAGAATATCATTTTCATAATATTGAATGTTTTTTGGGTATTTTAGTTATTTTTGTTTTTTGCTGAAAATTTAAATAATAATAAATAACTAATTGCATTTTCGAAATTATAAGAAAAATTTTTTTTAGCAATTCCTCGTGGTCTGAATCATAGAGCTGATGCTTTTGTCTGAAGTATTCGGGAATCATCTTTAGAAATTCGCTCGAATTGTCTTTTGTGTTTTCTCACTCTTGATATGATATAATGTCGTTGACAAAAAAGAAAAAAAAAAGGTTAATTTTCAAACATTTCAAGAAAAAAAAATTATTGGATCATTTTACCTATTGACTAAAATCAATAAATTTAGGATTTAGGACTTTCATTATTAGGTCATTTTACTCATTAACAATAGTCATTTTAACCATTGAGATTAAAGTAACTAAAACAATTTTCAAACAAACCTGCCATAAAACCCTCATTTCTCGTTTTCATTTGAACTTTTGTAATACTGATAACAGAATATGACTCAAAACATGGCGGAAACTCTAGAAACCCTAATGGATAAATCCCAAGATTCCGATTACTGTTACGATCACGAGGAAGATGATATTGATCTGTCTCTCCTTCGTCTTAACAGCTTCGGAAACTCTTCTGATCGCCGACGAGCGAACTCATCCCCTCCGCAATTTCGATCGTACGGATCTTTCGGCTCCTCTTCATCCGCCGAAACCATCAGTCCCGTGAAACGACCATCGCCGGAATCGAAGGAAGCTAACGAGCCGAGACGCAAGAAACTATTTCTTCCACGAGCCGAGGAAGAAGACGCGAGTCTCTTGGGATATTCGAAGGTTCAGCTTCCAACGGGGGATTTCAATCAGACGCGAATCCGTTCTTCTCCAGTGTACAGGCGATCTTTATCTGATTCATTTGCTTCGCCCGGTGGATCTACAATTGGGACGGGTTGTACCAGAAATGGCGTCACTCAAGAAACAGGACCAACGTCGGGTAATCATCCTTCGCTCCCGCCACGGCCGCCGGTATTCCGGAGATCTGTTTCCGATGTATTACCAGCACCATCTAAGGCTCTTTTTGGATCTTCTCGCTCCACTGCAATCCCTGATGCTGATCTTGTGAATCCAGAAAGCTCTGAAGCCAATAAGGTTAGAAGATTTTATAGCCTTTAAACCTATTAATCTGGCTATATCGTTTGAGAGTTCCTTGAGAAATTTGAGGATTCTTGTACACTTTAAGAACAAAATTTTAATGTCTTGTTAATGATACAAAGGCTCATTGTTGTTGATTGTAAGGAGATGGTATTGAATGGTGTCTTTTGAAGAAGAATGTTGAGTATAAGAAAGAAACTAACTCAAGATGGTGATAATGGCAGATGCTGTATGTCATCAAGGATGGAGTTCGTGAATTGGATCAATGGTGCAACAAGCTCCTTAAGTACGGCGAAGCAGTCTCTTCTGTGAAACAAGACGACAGTCTTAAGGTTGGAATCTATACAAAACAATCTCACTGGAACCTTTCTGATGGGACAGACAAACATTGTGGTCGATCATATCTTTCATGAGTTGCTACTCTCTTACTTGCCTCTTGTTGACCTCTTAATCAAAATCCTGTTTTTGAGCACAATCATTAGTTGTTGCGGTGCAGGCAGAAGATGAGGTAGTACAAGAGGATGAACAGAAAGAGTGTAAAGAAGGAGTGAAGGTGGACAGAGTCGGGGAAGCCTTTGTGGTTGAGATCAATTGTCCATGCGGAAAAAACTATCGAACTCTGTTCTCAGGCCGTGACTGCTACTACAAGCTCCTGTAGAATGGTGACTGCTTCGTTTTACAGTTGTTAACATTCACATTCTTTGATCATCAATTCATCAGCGTAAGTGGAAGGGGTCTCTCATGCTCTGCAAATTCATCAGAAATAGTCTGTAGATAAGACCATACCATACATACACACTGTTTCGTGCTTGTATAGATACAGCAAGACACATTGTTCCATTGTTATAGACAGTTCTGGTCATATAACTTGTTGAGTCGTAAAAAACACTTTTCACCATTGCTTCATTCGTTAATATCATTTCGTTTTCTTTTGTGCAAAGATATCATTCCTCTTTAGGAACAAATGATGTAAACACCGGAGGGGTAGCTTGAACCGTGATCCGGTATGATTTTTGTCTAGACCAGCATGTTTGCAACCAAAAAATTGAAAAAATAATATATCGAAACCCCCCAGTTTTAAAATCCTAACGTTTTCTTTTAAAGCTCAAATAAATAGGCCGTTGTTGGGCCTCAAAGGATAGTAATAAACTAACCTGTGTCCCTAACGACGTCGTAAGGAAGTAACATCCAAAATCTATCCCCATGTCAGACTCTTTTTATCTCTCAATCTGTTAACCTTGGAGATAATCAATGGTGAAACCTGAGGGAGAAACTGGGTCGACCGAAGTCGTCTTTTTATCTTTCCCAATTTTCCCACCAGAAAGACGGTTTCTCTTTGGGGCGAAGTAAGTTCTTTCTCTCAAATTCTTACGAGTTGCCTTTAACCTGTTCGACGATATTACTCAACGAACTCCACATTTCCACTCGGTTGTAGACTGATAGCTCATTTTCATACAAATTCATTTCATAAAGTTTTGTTTTTGGACTAGGTTGTAATTGGCCGTATATCAAAGGTTTTCATTTGTTGTTTTCTCTGTTACTGGTTTTCTTTTTGTTAAAAGATATTTCTTTGTTACTGTTTGTTATTGAGTATTATGTGTATATATATACAATTTCTATAGGCTAAGAAGAAATATAGACAACTCGCATATTAATATTTTTTTCTGTGCAGCAGATGAGAAATTGATTCTTCAACAGCTTGAGAGCAAAGTTATGCTGCGTGTAACTTGTTTTACTCCTTCCCTTTGTCGGGCCTGTTATCCTTTATTTGCACTGATGCTCAAAGTCCCATCTGTTCATCTCCACCATTCTAATATTTCACCATTTCGATCCTACCGTACTTCCTTACCTGTCAAAGGTGCCCGAAATAGACGACTTAATCTTGTCGAGCGTAGTAGACATCTATGCACCACGCCCCTCGCTGCTGCTAAACAATCAGCAGCTTCGCCTTCCGAAAATTTATCGCGGAAAGCAAAGAAGAGAGCTATTCAACAGTCTCCTGAAGCAGTGCTTAAACAAAAGCTAGATATGTGCTCTAGGAAAGGTGATGTCTTGGAAGCCCTTCGCTTATATGATGAAGCAAGACGCAATGGCGTGCAGCTGAACCAGTACCATTATAATGTGTTGCTCTATGTATGCTCGTTGGCTGAAGCAGCAACAGAGTCCTCTCCAAATCCAGGACTTAGTAGGGGTTTTGATATATTTAAGCAGATGATTATTGAAAAAGTTGTTCCCAATGAAGCTACATTCACAAATGGTGCTAGACTCGCCGTTGCAAAGGATGACCCAGAAATGGCTTTCGATATGGTGAAACAGATGAAAGCCTTTGGTATTCAACCAAGGCTGAGATCCTATGGACCAGCCCTTTTTGGTTTCTGCAGGAAGGGTGGTGCAGACAAAGCTTATGAAGTTGATGCGCATATGATCGAGTCGGAGGTAGTCCCTGAAGAACCTGAGCTTGCTGCCCTTTTGAAAGTTAGTATGGATACAAAGAATGCAGACAAAGTCTACGAGACGTTGCAGCGGTTGAGAGATTTGGTTAGACAGGTTTCCGAATCGACTTTTGATACCACTGAGGAGTGGTTTAAATCTGAAGCAGCTGCAAAAACTGGAGTTAAGAAATGGGATGTGAAGAAGATAAGGGATGCAGTTGTGAGTGGTGGTGGTGGGTGGCATGGACAAGGATGGCTTGGGAGTGGCAAGTGGAACGTGAAAAGAACAACGATAGATGAGAATGGTGTGTGTAAATGTTGCAAAGAAAAGCTTGTTTGTATTGATATTAATCCGGTTGAGAGAGAAAACTTTGCTGCATCGTTGACCCGATTAGCCTGTGAGAGAGAAGTCAAAGCTAGTTTTAATCAGTTTCAGGTAACAATGATTGTATTGAGGATTGAAGTAATCTGTAAAAGCAAAGCTAAAAGGTTTGTTTCTTGTCGCAGGAATGGCTGGAAAAAAATGGACCGTTTGATGCAATTGTAGATGGAGCCAACATGGGCTTAGTCAACCAGCGCAGTTTCAGCTTTTTCCAGGTGATTTTTCACTCTTTCAAAGTTATAACGTTCTAATGTCAGTCTCAAGATCATTACTTTGATTACTTTAACTAATGGGACTCTTTATCTCTCGGCTTTAGCTTAACAATGTTGTCCAAAGATGTCAACAAATGAGTCCGTCGAAGAGGTTACCACTAGTGATCCTGCACAGGAGTCGTGTAAATGGAGGTCCAGCTACTTACCCTAAAAACAGAGCCCTGCTAGAGAAATGGAGAAACGCTGGGGCTCTATACGCTACTCCTCCTGGCTCAAACGATGATTGGTATTTGCTTTTTAATCTTTCTCATTGCCTTGACCATGGATGATCCAAAAAAGATTAATCATATGTTTGTTTCAGGTATTGGCTCTACGCTGCGGTAAGTTGCAAGTGTTTATTGGTGACAAACGATGAGATGAGAGACCATCTCTTCCAATTACTTGGAAACAGTTTCTTCCCTAGGTGGAAAGAGAAGCATCAGGTTAATATAATATAAACATGAGTCTATTTAGTTGTGTGTATGCCTATATAATAAGCTTTGAATGTATTTTTGTGTTTAATGTTACAGGTTAGGATCTCTGTCTCGAGAGAAGATGGACTCACACTGCATATGCCACCTCCATACTCCATTGTTATACAGGTCTGTCTGACGCTCGGAGGTTCTATTACCATCCAAAGTTTTTGTCTGCATTTTGCTTAATGATGATGATGAATGGTTGATGTTGCAGGAGTCTGAAGATGGAACATGGCATGTCCCAATGAGCGTGGAGGATGATCTCCAGACATCAAGGCAATGGTTATGCGCAAAAAGACCCAAAAAACCTTGATTTTTTTTTGTTCATGTTGTATCATTAATCATTGATTCTTCATTTTTAAAATAAATTTTTGTTTACACTATTCAGAAGATATCATTAAATCACATTATATGGTTAACCAAAATATTAAAAAATGTGTAGCAGAACATAGTAAATCTAGCATAATTGAACTGTAATAAAAGAAAATCCAAAGCGATACAATACAAAGAAAATAGTAGTAAGGAAATGAATCAACAAATAGAAGAGTAAGTTCCAGAGCTAAAAAAATCCCAAAATATAAGTAAAGGGTACATGGATAAGTAATTTGCATGAAAAAACAAATAAATAATCGAATTGGAGCTCCCAAACTCAGAAGCATGCGTCGAGTACGCAACAGCAACACATGGCCGCAAGACTGCATTAAGAAATTAATGATACCATTAGATAAATTAAACCAAACACTTAATGACTGATCCGGTTTAATATCAACCAAACGTGCGAGACGAACCAGCCTTTGAAGAATCCATCACCCTTGGACTTGGTGTCAACCGGAGCCATGGTGACATGACTCGTGTCGTTAGTTGGGTAACCGAGCGGTGGTGGTGCCACGTAAGGACCGGTTGATACTGGTGGCGTAGGATAAGCTCCTAAATCCAAACAAAACAAATAACATGAGGAAATTGATTGATGAATAACACATAGATATTATATGGTTAGTTTGAAGTAAAGTAAAGCAGAAACAAACCTGAATAAGATTGGTTTTGGCTGTATTGGTTCATCTTCTTAGAATAGATAATGAAGTTCTGCTTCGGTCGTAGGAAAAGCTAAGGTAGAGAAAAATGAAAGAGGTGAATGATTTTTGAATAAGAGAAATTGAAATTGTAATTGAATGAAGATATGATTAGAGTTGTGATGTATTAATGAGTATATATATACATAAAGGAAGGTAAAGAATAAGAGAAGGTCGGTTTAGCAGAACCGCGTTGATGATGATTGATGATAACATTCATTTGCTTTGTTTCCAGAAATATTTTATTCAACGACGGAGGAAGACGACAGCGAAGCTTCCTTTTTCTTTATATTCCTTTCACTTTTTATTAATTTTATAAAATTCAATGCTATATTACTCACCCATGCAAGGAATTGCATTGAATTTTTATACTATCATTTTTTTATTTTTTATTTTATACATAACATTAAACACTAAATTAAAGTACTATAATATAGCAAAATGAATAGGATGCCAATATAAACGTTTTTAAGATTTGTAGTATTTTATACTGAGTTTATTACAAAGTTAATTATTTTATTGAAAGCGATTAATTTTAAATACTAACATTAGGTTTTAGTTGATTTTCTCCCGAATAATTATATGTCGTTGAAACTAATTACGAGCGCTTTTTTTTTTGCATATGTACAATTGGCCATTAATAATATATATATATATATTAATTAGTTGTGTATAGTTAATTTGTGTTATGACCAAACTTAGACCATCTGCATTGGTGAGAACCTTTTAGAGTTTTTCAAAAAATAAAAATAATAATATTATAATATAATCTAATTTTGTAATTAAATTTTTATTTTAAATATGAACTTTAACAAATCATACANCTCACATCTCTCTTACTTTTTCATTATTTTTTATTTTTTTAATGGTGAGAACTCCATGAAAAACTCGCACTAAAAATGGTCTTACGCGCCAAAAACAGGACAATAAATAAGTTGGCTTTCTGATGCGATCATGAACAGCTCAACTCCCCAACATGGAGAACACAACAATGGAGACTCGGATAAGCATGAAGATGAAGCTGATTTGGAAGTAGCAATACCAAGTGGACAAATGACCAGAGCTAGAAGGAAGTTGCTTAATCAAGATATTGAAGGAATGCTCACCAAGATGCACACATCCGAATCTCCAACACAACATACCTTGATGCTTACACTAAGCACTCAAGAAGGGTAGCTAATGGGCGTGCAAACCATTTAGCACTCTTTTTCCCTTAAGTGTGTTTTATCCTAATGGATTTTAACACTAAGGTTTTTAATGAGGCTGAAAGGTTTACACATTC